>JAYESA010001378.1:0-48155 GCA_036927795.1 Iris macrosiphon
CTAAACTACTAACTACACTATATTAGAGTAATTACAAAGGGGAAAATTAGGGTTTACCTCTTGAGAGTTGGAATCCCAAGCCAAAGTCTCCAAAAAGCTCCAAATCCACCACAACTGGCTTCCAAACTTCCAATCCAAGCTCCAACATCAAATCTAAGCTCTATCCACCTAGGTTAGAGAAAAATATATGGTTAGGATTCACATCCATGAAGAATAGAAGAAGAAAGAGAAGAATTAGGGTGCTTACTTGAAGTTGGGAGAAGGAAAGAAGAAAAAAATAGAGAATGGAGAAGAAGAAGATGAAGAAGAAGAAGTGAAGATGAAGAGGGGGGGGGGGCTGCTGTGTGCTGCTGGTCAGGTGGGATAGGGGCTGTGGTCGGGTCTTCACAAGCAAGAAATAAGGGGTTTCACAAAGTCCAAATGACCAAAATGCCCTCCCTAACTTGGGTTTTGGGTTCCAAAAGCACTCAAACTAACTCCCAATCTCTCCAACTAACCCACTAAAAATATAATAAATTTTCTAAACCCAAAAATAGGTCTCACAAGGGTGTGGGTTGGGTCGGACATGGGTCCACTAGGGTCTGACATGGGTCCAAGCTAGCCAAAACCCTAAAACAATCAACATAAAATAATACAATCACTAATTAAATATAAATATAATTAATTATAAATAATACACAATTAACCAAATTAAAAAAAATATACCCGGCTCAGGAAATGGGGTAGTGACATTTAGTCCCACTTAATAGTATAATTTTAGATTTACATCCCACAGTTTTTTGTTTATTAGACTTACATCCCAGTTTTTGTCACAAAAAATATTTATTGTCACAAAAAACTGTCATCAAATATTTTTTATGACAAAAAGTGTGATATAAGTCTAATAAACAAAAAAGTATGGGATGTAAGTCTAAAACTATACTATTAAGTGGGACTAAAGTCAAAAATTCCCTATAAATAATGCATGAGACAAGAACCATAGGCGTATATAGCATCATCGAGGCAATACGACACTCCTACACCAAACAAGGACAAGAAGTACCATACCGAGATAGAGTACATCCTCTGACTGAGGTCAAGTTATAGGATTTTGCGTCGTAGTTTCGGTTCATAGCCTATCGTAGCACAATAGTCCAACCCCACAACCAAATAAGGACAAGGGTTGGACCACCGCACCATGACAGTCCATGTCCCTAAACTACTAACAGAAGATACATTGCACAATCAAGTTTAGTTAAATAATCGGCAAAATAGTCATATGGCTTTCTAGATGAAGTCTGGGTTATCCCAGTAGTATAATGCATATAATAGGGATCCTTAGATTGTGCTATGTCCGAATAGGGCTAGCCGAACAATAATAACACATAGCACGTAGTATAGGCACCGATCCCTCATATGGCCACCGTGCTAACGGATCAATAATAACGCATATCACATAGCAGCCAGATACTGCCCTTCACTATTGTGAATGATATACAGTATCCGGGGGTGGCCAGCCTAGCACATCAGAACTGATGTTCGTGAGGTGGCTGATGTGCACAATCTCAGGATTCCGTTCTCTCCCAATGCTCTACAGGTTTTAGTTGCTTAGTTAACCCTACTGTTAGCTGGAATCTTATGGCATGGTCATATAATCATTCCCCCAATATGTCATAACTTATTACATGTATGCTAGGTACGAATCTGCATTATCTTCCGTAGGCCCAATCTAGATTCACACAAGCGTAATACAATAAATGGTTTCCTAACTTGTGTTTTCTAACTTATGTTTTAAATTTTTTCCTATTATTGCAAGTTCTTGCCTTGTGCGAGCGCAACTCTAGGCTCTCACAGCATCACGCCCAAGCGAGAATGATCGATTCCGTAAAGGATCCAGGCGAGGACGATTGACCCTTGTGGGATCGGGGCATGACAGGCGGTATGTGTTAGCCCAGTACTTTTGTCTGTCCTGAGATGCACGCAGATGGATCTGAATTTGCTTCACCTTCTCAACTGTGTGCATACCAACTCTGGACTGAGTATCTGCCGCTCACCCACATCACTCCAACATATAGGAGACCTGCACTTTCTGCCGTACAGTGCCTCAAAAGGTGCCATCTGGATGCTCGCCTGGTAGCTGTTGTTGTAAGAGAACTCTACCAGATGGTCTTCCCAAGACCCTCCAAAGTCTAACATGCTTGACCTCAACATATCCTCTAGGATCTGGATCGTGCACTTTGACTGACCGTCTGTCTGTGGATGGTAAGCAGTGCTGAACTTGAGTCGGGTGCCAAGACTCTCCTGCATGCTCCACCAAAAATAGGATGTGAACCTTGAGTCACGATCTGACACAATACTAACCGGTAATCCTTGTAACCTTACGATCTGTCGCATATACATGTCGGCTAGAATCTCTGTAGACTGTCCAACTCTGAATGGCAAGAAATATGCTGATTTGGAGAGTCGATCCACAATAACTCAAACTGCATCCTTTCCACTGGGGCTTCTTGAAAATCCTGTAATGAAATCCATAGTGATATGTTTCCACTTCCATTCGGGGATGGAAATCGACTGTAACATACCAGCGGTCCTCTGATGCTCGGCCTTAACCTGCTGACAGACCAAATATTTTGCCACAAACCGCGCAATCTTTCTCTTCTTCCCATGCCACCAATAGTACTGTCTCAAATCTCAGTACATCTTCATATCTCCCGGATAAATAAAGTACATGGAGCTATGTGCTTCAGACATCAACTCATGTCTCAACTCCCCATTCGAAACATATAGGCAATTTTTGTACCTTAATATCCCGTCCTCATGGATCCGAAGTCATGTCTGCATGCTGGCTTTCGTCCTCTCTTTAAGTCTCCGGAACCTAGCATCTGTAGGCAATGCCATCTTAATCCTCTCCACTAGTAATGACTTAACCTCAAGATTAGCCAACTGCCCACTCTGTCCTAGAAAATAACATCTATCCCGAGCTCTTTTAGGTCCTCTAATAACTGGAGCTGCGTCATCAATAAATAAGCTGTGGACTTTCTGCTGAGTACGTCTGCTACAATGTTCGCCTTGCCCAGATGGTACTGCAAATCTATATCAAAATTGACCATCAACTCTAAACAATGTCTCTGTCTCATGTTGAGCTCTTTTTGAGTATAAACATACTTCATACTTTTACGATCAGTAAAATTTTTGACCCTCTCTCCGTAAAGATAGTGCCTCCATATCTTTAATGTAAATATTACTACAACTAGCTCGAGATCGTGCGTCGGGTAGTTCTTCTCATGAACCTTCAGCTGTCTCGATGCATAAGCGATAACATTGCCATGCTGCATCAAAACATATCTCAGTCCACTGCCTGATGCATCACTATAAACTACGTATCCTTCCGATCCTGAAGGAAGAGTCAAGACCGCTGCTGTCATTAATTATCTCTTCAACTCCTCAAAGGACTTCTGGCAATCCTCCATCCATGCAAACTCCTGTTCATTATGCGTCAACCGCATCATAGGCTCTACAATCCTTGAGAAGTTCTCCACGAACGTCCGATAATATCCAGCAAGTCCAAGAAAACTTCTCACCTCCACAACTGATGTAGGTGTGTACCAAGTTTTTATTGCAGCAACCTTCTCCGAATCAACTGAAAGTCCTTCTCCTGAGATAATATATCCCAAGAAAGGCACCCTATCTTGACAAAACTCACATTTGCTGAGCTTGGCGTACAGCCTCTTCTGTCTTAGTGTCTCTAGCACAATTCTGAGATGCTCCTTGTGCTCTTCGTGGATCTTGGAGTATACCAAGTTGTCATCAATAAACACAACCACAAACTTATCCAATTACTGATGGAAGACTCTGTTCATCAAACTCATAAACACAACTGGCACATTGGTTAAACCAAACGGCATAACTAAGAACTCATAATGTCCGTACTTGGTCCTAAAGGCTGTCTTCGGTATATCCTCTTTTCGCACTTTAATATAATGATAACCGGATATGAGATCGATCTTTGAGAATACACGAGCACTACTCAACTGATCGAACAGATCGTCAATGTGCGGCAAGGGATACTGATTCTTGATGGTTACGGTATTTAGTACCCTGTAGTCAATACACAGGCGTACCATTCCATCCTTCTTCGGCAAAAATAGTATGGGTGCTCCCCATGGTAAAATACTGGACTGAATAAAACCCTTCTCTAGAAGATTATTAACTTCCTTCTTCAATTCCACTAATTCCTTAGGTGCTAGCCAGTACACTAATGAAGTGATAGGCTCTGCTCCTAGAGTCAAGTCTATGGTGAATTTTATTTCCCAATCAGGTGGTAAGCCTGGAAGGTCATCGAAAAATACATCCACAAATTATGATACAACCTTTGGGTACTCGGGCTCCCCTTCTGCAGAGAATGCCTTAAGTGTAGGCTGAACACCTTGCTCTTTGGCTCCCCAAAGAAACTCAAACTCCGGATGACCAGGCGGTCTAAATATAACCTGTCCACACTGGCAATCTAGAGTCGCATGGTACTGAATCATCCAGTCCATACAAAGTACAACATCATAATCTGGCATGGAAAAGATCAAAAATTGAGCTCGCATCTCTCGTCCATAAACTACTACCGAACAAGATCTATAAATGTCACTAACTGGGATAATTTTGCCTCCCGTAAGAATTCTCATAGTCTTCGAAAGGGGTGTGATAGCTAGTCTATGTGTGGCTATGAAACTAGCAGCTATGAATGAATACGATGCTCCAGAATCGAATAATACTAAAGCAGGTAATGAAGCTACTAATATAGTACCTGCGATGACCTCTCCTGCAGTAGATTCCTCTTCAATAGTCATGGCAAATGCCTACCCTCGCCCCTGAGCTGGTCCTCTCTGTTGTTGTCGAGCCTGCTGGAATAGTGATGCATGTGGTGCCAAAATTGGCCTCGGCTGATACCCACATGGAGCTGGTGGTCTGACTCCTCCAGCTCCCGTCTGTGGTGCCCCCAGTACTGGATAAGCTGGCCTAGGTGGCTGCTGGGTGGGTCTTGGTGCTGGTAAGGCTGGTGGAGGAATCATTGGTGCTTCTCTCCATAATCCCGTACAGTCATGTGTCAAGTGCTGTCCTGATCCACAAACCAAGCATAGTCCCAACTTGCGTCTGTACTCGCTTGCCATAATATTGACATATATGTAGTGTCTGCGGAGCTTCTCTGGGTGGTTGGTGCATATGAGGTCTCTTTGCATCTCTTTTCTGTGGTGCTCTGGCTGGTGCTGATGTGAATGGTCATTTCTGGATGGACTCTCTCCTGGTGATATGCTCCATGCGTCGAGTCACGACAAGGACGTCCGTATAAGAAGTAGGTGCGACTGAGCCGATCAACCTCTACAACTCAAAGCTAAGTCCATCAAAGAATTTCTCCACCTTTTCCTTTTATGTCGGGATCAGAGTCGGGACGAAGCGACTCAAATGGATGAACTCTGCATTATACTCTTCTACTGTCATATTGCCCTGAGTAAGGCGATTGAACTTATCTCGAAGTTTTGCTCTAGCAATAGATAGAATATACATCTCCTAGAAGAGTCTAGAGAACTCCTCCCAAGTAACTCGGTCTGATTTGAGCTATTTCTCCTCAGATAGCCACCAGTGATGTGCATTGCCTGTCAACTGTATTCTAACGACATTCATCCAACGCTCCCTCGGAAGATCAGCTGCTTCTAATTGGTGTTGAGTGTTTGTGAGCCACTCATGAACTTCAGTGGGCTCCTCCTTGCCAAAATATGTATGGGGCTTCAACTGGCAAAAATTAATGATAGATCCCGTCGATGGCCGTCTAGCTGGTGGGGTCACCTGCTCCAGTGTGATCACTATACTGTTCCTCAGGTTCTCTACCTGGTGTTGCTGAGCATCTTGCTGAATTTTCTATTGAGCCTATATCATTGCATAGAATATCTGAAATAGATGTTGTCTGTCTAAAGGCTGCCATGGCAGAAAAGCTGGAAGTAGTGGAGTGAATTACGATGGTGGTGGAATGTCATCTCTCTGAAACCTTGAGGCGTCCTGATCAGCTGGGTTTCTTTATTGAGTAGATGGATCTCCACCCAATGGTGTCACCCCGTCTTCATAAGTAATCACCGCACCCGGTGGGGTTCTTATGGCAGTGTTGGCACTAGTTCGTGGATCCATTACCCTGCACATAAAGTAAACTATGAGAATCGTATAGAGGAATCAAGGCATAATGCAAGTCAAGGAATTATTTTTAATTCGATATAGAGGTCAAGAACAGGTCAATAAGTGGATGAGATCCTATAATTTATTCTATCCTAATTTGCAGGCTTGCTCGATTTTGTAATTGGAATCTGAAGCAATATAGAGAGGACCTGTATGGGCCACCATAAAAACTATGTCATACCCCAGAACCAAAATACCAAGGGACTAGCCACGTGGCAATGGCCAGAAGTATAACTCCAATAGGCAAATACAATTTAATGGACCCGTTAGAGTGCACCTAAGCTGTACTAAGTATAAGTAAAAGTCTACATTAACTGCCACAGTATATAAATCTAAACTCATCCACAGACCACAGTCACAATATATTATGATAGTCTAGTCAAGATAATAAATAATAGATAACTGTCCATCAGCAAGTCCGAATAAGTAGTATCTCGGGGAACAACCCGTCACAATAAAGAAAAGAGAAATAACACCAAATACAAATATCCAGAAGTCCAAGCCCCAATATAAAATAACACTAAGCATAAGTAAATAAATAGATAACTGAATACTCAGGAGAAATTTTCTGGCACAACCTCATCCTCTGGTGCAAGTACCGCTCCAACGTCAGCTCCTGTCCCATAAACCTCGGGGCAATCCTCCTCTATTATACCTGGGGACATAATCCGAATCCAGGTCGTCAGGGGACATAGCAAGGTATAAGAATGTAACGCCCTAGTCCTAAAATATGTAGGACTAGGAATACGTAATATGCTAGCTACGCATTCGACCAGACTCTGGTCCGACTCGAATACGTATAAGCTGTATTATAATGGTCACTATCTAAATAATCAAGTAAATATAAATATCTAATCCTCAACCAAAATGAACATAATACAACAAGAATGAGCTACATGTGCTAAAGTAGGCCGCCCAGTAACACACAAGCTCGAATAGACTCGAGAAAGAAATATGAGTCTATAAAACTATGTTACATCAGCAGGTGAATAAACAATATAAATAAATAACCATAACTCTAGTAGAAATAATATATGTACCTGGCACCAATGTCCGCATGATAAAGAAACACACATCAGCAACTCAAGCAGGCTCCATAACCGTCTATGCTACAAACTGGCAATGCTACAAAACTGGCAGGGGTACCAGGTCCTCAGAGGGACGTAACAAGGTACAAGAAACAACATGCCAAAGTAAAACAGTATAATGTCACATACTCAAGGGTAAACTGCTGTAACCATCTAAGTGATATGCCAGTGAGGACATAACTCGTACTCAGGTTGAAACCACTACAGGCTCTGTGTCGGGAAGCCCATAGCAACAAGTAATATCACGTACTCTAGTATATGTGCCAAAGATCTGAGACAGAGCCAAGGCACCTCCAGTAATATAGTATATATATAAATAATCAGCCTGTAGTATGGTGTGTCTCCCCACCCAATGTAACCTCATATCTCATGTCAACGACGTCTCATGTCCATAATACGCAAGATCATGACATCTAGCTAGTACAACGAGTCATAATGATATCTATATAATATGCAAGTCTCATATCACGAATCTTGTAAGCCTATACAAAATTACCATGATTAACTCAAGAAATATTTTGTCACATAAAATAGTGTCAAGTGTCCTACGGTATGATATACTTGGTAAAACAAGCACGTAAAATATGATCGTGGAATCAACTCTCTAAATGACGTTACACGACTCCGCGTATGACGTCGACACCCAAATCTTATTCGGACGCTAAGCAATGTCTTACGGTCCTAGGTTGAATAGGTACATCAAAGAAGTATATATATAGAAGAAACATAAGTAGATAATATAACATGATCTACTGCAAGTTTGGCAAGGTACACTTGCCTGGGTTTTAAACTCCGTCGACTGTTCCTGGGAAAGTAGAATCTGCATGTACACCTCCGAATGCTGAAATAAAGATCACAAATGTTCTCAGAATACTTAAAATAGCTATGATTGCCTACCCATAAGTCCAATTTGGACACAGGGGCAGAATTGACAGTTTTGGCTCAAAGTGGGGTCCACATATGGCCCACTTCGCACCAAAAAATGTTCCAAAGATAAAGTTCTTCAAATTTAGAAAAGTTAGTGTCTACGAGTCTAGAATGATGATATGAACCCAACGGAACATCCGTAACTGGATTTCGATGAGCCGGTCACGAAATCACCCGTCAAGTAGAACCGTGGGGCCCACGAAACGATATTTCGTCAATGTTCTCAAAATTGAACCAAACTTGGGTCACAGGACCAGCGTAATACTGTGAATCCGATGGCATAAGTTTTATTACGAAATAAAAAGCATACACGAAGTTATGACAAGTGTCAGAACAGGCCAATACGAGATTTTTTTACGGATATGCGTTGATTCTGGTGTGCATGCACATCCAAATCAAGTTTCGCAAAATATCATATATCGAGTTAACGATAAGCGCCTTTCGGTAAAATTCTCACACAACGAAGTCGCCTCGTTTGGAGGGATGCACCCAATTTTGGGATATTTTGGGTTTACAAAAATAAGTATTTGGTCAATTTCAACGCTGAATAATCAGCAGTATTAAAAATAATAAATTAAACTAATTAAAGAGATTAAATCTTGGTTATGTTGTCTAAAATACTGTTCAATTGGATTTTTAAAACGTTAATATTTTGGGAGGAAATAGGCCATGAACATAGTGGTTTGGGAAAATTTTGAATCTGTTTCAAAACAGATTTTTAGTCGACTTTGGATCGACTTTTCTCTCGATCCAGAGCACCAAAAATCGATCTACTTGAAGGGGTGGAAGAGGTTTATGTTGTGAATACAACACGAATGGCCGTTCGAGAAACGATACAACGTGGAGGAAGATAACGCACCTAAAACAGAGGGGGTCAAGTCCGCGCTGTGTTGCAGGTTGACGCCTGCGAGCGGCGTTGCACGATCGTCGGCAGGGGTGTCTAGGAGTGGCGCACGTGGTCGTCGACCACTCATCGGCAGTCGGGGTGAAGGTGATGGTGGTGGTGGCTGTCGGATGGTGGAGGTATTTATATTGGAGAGTAGGGGTTACGGAATGTGAACAGAGGGTTTGTCGAGGGGAAATTTTTTGAAGGTGAACGGAGGAGTCACGGTGGTATCGGGAGAGGAACGGATGAGGTTTACTGTAGCTGGGGGTCGGGATTTCAGAAACTGGGCTGATGGGTCGGGGCTGTTTCGGGTTTAGGTTTTGATTTGGGTTTGGATTTTGGGTGTGGGTGTGGGTTTGGGTTTATTATTATTATATAATACCACAGACACACACACACACACACACACACACACACACACACATATATATATATATATAGCCATTTATAAATAGGTTTATACCTCAAATAATTTCCAAAAAAATCTACAATACTTTAATAATAGTTGTACTGTCACGTCCCAGTCCCAAAATACGTATGACTAGGAATACGTAAACATGCCTGCCGTATGTATATAGAAAATCCAACATATGGAAACCATAACACATATGTACGCTGTATTATGAATAATAATTCACAAGTGGTATATAATTGTCACAAGTCACATGGCATAACTAAATCTCATCCACAGAAATCATAAAGAAATAAATGATCAAAATATGTCAATGAACCAAATATGAACTAGTCGAGAAGAACTAATAGTTGGATGGAGACAAATCCACTACCAAACTAGAATATAAAAGAAAATATAATAAGTACATCATCTAATGATCAGAGAGGCTCGAAGGAAAGACCACCTCGAAAGAGAACGAAGTAGAAAGTCCTGATCCATGCTCCTGCGAATAGTCATGATCGTCTACACCTGAAAAGGGACCAGGTCCTCAGAGGGACGTAACAAGATACATAGAAGCATACCAATAAAGTACTAAAAATAAATATCCAAAGGGTCGCCTAACCGTCTGTGTGAATGCACTTTTGAGTACAACTTTCCAACACGTGGACTATCTTGATAAAATGGGATTGGCATGATTCTCTCGGAGAATCAGGGCCCTAAAAATCATGACATCTTTTGAACGTCAGAGGCTGCTTGTAGATATATAATATAAGGGTCATCTGACCACGCATCTCCGACGGAGCATACGGGTTACATAAGAAAAAGTATAAAGGAGCACAAACGCCTTACTTGTTGTTCTCTCCACCCCATGCTCTATTCATGCCATATCTATGATACGATGATACCTCTAATAACTGCTATGCATTTAGCATAGAAATTTTATTAGAAGTTATTCGCTATGGCACGTCGCATACGTACAAGTGGCTAGCCCGTCACGCAAGTACGTGTCCTACATGAGACTCACACACGTGTAACAGATGTGTCACGGCCAATGAAATATAATGATGCCTCCAAATTATATGGTGGTCTCGTAAAACTAGGTCGACATGCATAATATATAATAAGGATAAAATACGACGCCACCGTCGTTGCACCCAAGTTATTCTTGGATGTGCAGTTTATATAGCAGTTAAAATATATGAACTAAATAACAGAAATAAAATGCATGCACCATATGGAATATAAATCACAGTACAATGACAAGGTATACTTGCCTGACAAGCAATCTGCGTAGTGTAAGCGTCCAGACGTCAAGCACAAGGAATCAGAAACTCTGGTCTCCGAATGAACATCTCTGGATGCTGAAATAAATATCACCAAAGTCTCCGGAATCAGCGAGATAGTCAGAAAGGTCTACCATTTCGTCCAATTTGGACAAAGGGGCAAAACGATAATTTTGGGTCAAAGTGGAGTCCATGTGTGGCATATTTTGCACCAAAATACGTGCCAGGGGTAAAGTTCTCTAAATTGGGCAAATTATAGGTTAGAAAAAAAATCCTAAACAATGATACAAACTCAACGGTATATCCAATTTTGGATTTCGGTGAGCCGATCACAAATTCGTCCTTCAAGTTAAACCGTAGGGCCCGTGAATAGGCGGTTAGTTCAACTATCTCAGAATTGCGTGGAACTTGGGTCACAGGACCAGCGTGATACCACGAATCCAATGGCACAAGTTTTGTCACATTTCGACGAGCATACCCAAAGTAGGATGGTTGTTTGCAAAAAGTCGTGATACGGAAACTTTTACGGATACTGGTTGATTTCGACGCGCACACACGTCCGAATTAATTTTCACGAAAGTCCACACGTTAGGATATACAATACGTGCCTTTTGGCACAATTGGTACATGACGAGGTAGTCCCATTTGGCGGGGCGCACTCCGTATCACAAAATTTTAGTTTTAAAATACCAAGTTTTTGGTAGTTTTGGAGGCAGAATAATTTAACAAATAAAATAAACTAATAAAAACTAAAGAACAGTAACATTCTTGGTTATATTGAGAAGAAAATCTTTTAATTAGATTTTGAAAATATTAAACGGGTTGGTGGCAAATTGGGCATGAACATGGGGGTTTGGGTCAAAATTTTGGACTGTTCTTGGTCAGTTTTTTGGCCGACTTTCGGTCGATTTTTCGACCAATCCGGGATAGAAAACTCGTCCCGCTTGGAGGAAATCCTAGAGGGTTAGGTTATGAATGTATACGAAGAAACTGCTCGATAAAAGAATCAAAGATGAGGGAATTACATTACCTTGAAGTAGGGGAGTCGGGCTGCCTGTGTTACCGCGGCTGCTGCGGTTGCTGCTGAAGCCCGCGTGCGTGCCGACGGTTACACGCAGCGGCGGCGACGGCCGCGGCTGGCAATAACGACGCCCAGGGTAAGTTGCGATCGTGGCGGTGGTTTAGAATTAAGGTTAGGGTTTTAGTATAATATGTATATAAATAGAACGAGAGAGGGAAGCGGGTGAGTCAGCCAGGGGGTGTTTGTTGTGTCCGTGCATGTGGGTTAGTGTTGTGGTTGTGGGTAGGGAATATGTTTAGGTATTGGGTTAGTTTTTGCTTTTTCTTTCTTTCTTTTGTTTTTCTTTTCTTTTGTTTTTGTTTTTGTTTTGTTTTCTTTTGTTTTTATTTTATTATTATTATTATTATTATTTTAACTACTAATTTCTATATATATATATATATATATATATATATATATATATATATATATATATATATATATATATATATATATATATATATTTCTTTAATAGTAAAAAAAACTTTTATTATGAAATTATATTTCTAATCTCATTTAAATTCTTTTTATTCAAAATTTTATTTCTAATTAGTTATTTATTTGTTTTAAAACTTTTATGTATGTGTGTGTGTGTGTATATATATATATATATATATATATATGAGTACAAATATATAGTTTTATTTATTACTTTTATTTAATTAACTATTTAAAAATTTATTTAATTAAATCATGAAATCTAATTTTCTAATTAACTATGAAAATACTCTAAGAAATTCAATAATTTAAAAAAATACCTAAAATAAAATTTAAAATTTTGGGGGGTTTACATGTACACCTAAAATATATTTTCTGTGTAATATTTGTAATTAATTAAATATTTTTTTTTATGAAAAATCTTCCTCAGGTTCTCTGCTTGGTGGCGCTGAGCCTCGTGATGAACCTGCTGTTGTGCTTGCATCATTCCGTAGAACACGTGAAACGTCGTTGTCTGTCCATAGGCTGTCCTGGTAGAAAAATGGGCATCGGTGGAGTAAACTGCGGCGGTGGTGGAATGTCGTCTCGTCGGAACCTCGAGGCGTGCTGATCTGCTTGATTACTTTATTGAGTGGAGGGATCTCCACTTAGTGGCATCACCCCATCGTCGTAGGTGACCACAACACCTTGTGGTGTACCCACGGGAGTCTCGTCGCTGGCTTGTGGATCCATTACTCTGTATATAAAGTAAACTATGAGAGTCGCACAGAGGAATCAAGGCAGGATGCAAGTCAAAAAATTATTTTGAAGTCGATATAGAGGTCAAGAACAGATCAACAAGTGGATGAGATCCTATAACTTATTCTATCCTAATTTGCAGGCTTGCCTGGTTCCTTAATTGAAACCAAAGCAATATATTCGTGGACCTGTATGGGCCACCACAAATAATAACTCAAGCCAAAGTATAGTAAATAAAATAAGTATGCTCAGGGTATCTAACAAAATCCATATAAGTAAAATACAAAAGAGAACTTAGCTCATCCGCTAAACCACCGGGTCCTGTAGGTTTGCTTAGACACAACAATAGCTAGTAGTAATAGTAGTAGTAGGTACGTAGAGGCCCCGTCAAGGTACCTGCAGCACTATAGGGCCCGAAGCGCAAGCATCGGTAGTAGTAGTGTGTGGTAGCCCATCGGCACGACAAATTCTCCCCAACCCTATGTATCTCACATCTTATGTCCACGATATGCAAGACAATCACTATCTATGTCTCAAGTCCAAGTATAAATAACATCATGTCAACTAGCACATGTCTAAAGTCCTGTCCTAAAATAGAAGTCGGAATCCTCGAATATCTCAAGTAAGGCTTCTCTACATGAGAGTCGTGTATAGTGTCCTAAGGTAATTAGTGCAAGTGTTGCATGTATAAGGTATACGATGACAATGCAATCTAACAATACTCGATTCCGCGGATGAAAGTCGGCACCCAAATATGATTCAGACGTAAAGTATCGTCACGGTCCTAGGGTCACAATAAAGTATATGAAATAAAATAGAGACTATAATTTGAAACAAAAAATTAAGCACAATATACTGAGACCAAAGCAAGGTACACTTACCTACTGCC
This sequence comes from Iris macrosiphon, assembly GCA_036927795.1. NCBI lineage: Eukaryota > Viridiplantae > Streptophyta > Magnoliopsida > Asparagales > Iridaceae > Iris > Iris macrosiphon. Next base: position 13,896 of record JAYESA010001378.1, read on the forward strand.
TGCTGATGCGCTATAGCAGATCCAAAGTCCATGTCCGATGGTGCTGCGACACCTACGTGCCCGACCACGATTACTTAAATTAATTCTAATTCTACCATTATCTACATTTTGTAAAAGTATAGAGTCGCTACACGCACATCAACATAGTAGCAATGTTCGTGCCAACAATTCTAACAGTTGCATGATTTTAGCTAACGTGCCAACAATCACAATACAATACTATTGTTTATAACGTTGTAAGGGCCTCGTACATTGATTTATCACACGTACGTATAGGCCTTTACGTGTGAATAAACAACGTATTCCTACACGTGCGTAGGTTGGGTTCAATATCGTAAAACAATATACAACACTAACCGATTAATTGAGCATGCATGAAACTATTTTATTTCACTAATTAACATCTTAAATTACAAAAATAAATAGGTTTAATGTTTTGAAATTTATTTTAATTATTCATAAAAATTCATGCACACTTTTTATATTCAAGCTTATGTTCATGTAATAAACTATATATAGTTACAACTACCATGCATGCACTCAACCCTTCCTTTGTTCATCAACTAAACTAAAAAATTACATATTAATACATATATAATTTTGATTATTATTATTATTATGAAATTAAATTAACTATAGTGAACAACACATTTTTTATAGTACAATAATATAACATGTACACTAGTTTACCAATATTATCCATACAATCTACCTATCAATTATTCATACTTAAAATACTAAAATACACATTTTAATACGTATACTATTTTAATTATCACACACATAATTCTGGAATTTATTTTATGATGGTGAAAAACCTCATTTTCAATATTATAACTTCAATACAACGTTCCTACAATTACACCATTACTAACCATGCAACTCCCATCCATTCTCTATACTTTTAACCCACAAAATACACATTTTAGTATGTATATAATCTAAAATTTAGTTCTTAGAATTCTGAATAATAATTATAATAATCTGAAAATAATTAACTATAGACAACAACTTAATATTTTTATTTACAACATCTATGTAACATATACATGCAATATAGGCTTTAGTGCATGGGTTAAACACATGGGGAGGGTGATTCATAGATCAATTATAGATATTTTTATGTCTCCGTACAACCATAACATCATGAGGGAAGGAGAGGATGAAGAGGTTTACCATAACTTGATGTATACGATGGTTGGTTGAGCTCCGGCGAGATTTTTGACCTCCGGGTGGTTGTACCACCTCTGTGGCCACCCGAGACTTGAAGGAGGGTATCCAACGGGTGATAGAGAGGGTGTGCATAGTCTGGAATAGAGGAGGACTGCTGCTAGGCCTTGTGTGGGTGGTGGTCAGTCGTAGGTGGTGGTGTTGAGGTGGTGTTGTTGAGGTGGAGGGGGCCGGCCGGATCTCAGGGAGGTGGAGGAAGAAGAAGGAGATATAGAGAAGAAGAAGAGAAGGAGATAAGGAAGAGGAGATTACGTGAGGGAAGGAGATGAATTCGGCTACACATGTATGGGGGTGGGTTCCCTAGGAGTTATTAGCTACTAAATGTCATAAATACAAAATGGGAGGTGAAAAGTTGGATGTTACATGCTAAAAACCAAAGGTCCAAAGTAATATTCCATTGAAACCCGACCCCTTTCTCCCTTGGCTGCAGTTGGTCCCCCCCCCCCCACCTCTCCATGCATGTATGTACAAGATTCATTTTAAGTTAAACTAGTCCAAGGTTCATGCTACTTTGGGTAAAAGCTGAATTTGAATTTAAATAATATAAAAAAATAATTTGGTGTGGAGAAAATAGTATTTGGTGTGTAGAAAGGTGGGGGATGGGTGTATGGTTTTGTGTATGAGTTAGACATGTTGGTTTGAGGGTTGGGGGTTCAGGCTCGGTCAGGCGCAATTAATCAAAAATGGTCATTTTTGACTAATTAAAATGCATGGTATTTCTATATTATTTTTTGAGCCTACGGAGACTCAAATAAATGTGACACCAATGTCATGTGCATAGTTGGTCGTTTTAGGCTAGGGGTTATAAAAGTCAGTTTTAAAATTTGGGTTCATGTTGCTCATCTAAATTGACCGCAACGGAAAAGTGTCAATGTCATATTTTGAGTCAAAAAGTGTCGCGGTTGTTGTACCACCAAAACGAAGTATAGGTTTGTAAAATTGTGAGTGACATACGTATCATGAGCCTAATTTGGCTCGGCTAAGCGTATTATGCAAAGTTGGTTGGAAAGAAAAAGCTAGTGTTGTATTCCTGGCATTAAGACTACACTAAAGGGTTTCTAAATTCTAGAAATTATTTTAATAACTTATAATTTATAACAAAATTACTAAAATATCCTTATCTAAATTTTAGGCGGTTTACAGCTTCAGATCTTTGACCCTCATGTCAGAAAAGTTTTTTTGAAATGACCATGTCCCTCCCAGTTGAACTCTTAAAATTGTTTGGCCAAAATAAGATGCGTTCCATACAGTGAGTCTGTAATATTCTATGAGACTGGCACTATTTGCTTTCTTTTCAAGGAACAAAACAAGAACAGGAAATGACACAAGCGCAAGGAGCGGCACAAGTACAAACGAGTAGTTCTGGCACTTCGAGAAGTTACGGAAGCCAATGACATGTGCCCCCCGTCGACCCAGTCGAACGAATAATGCAAATGCTTGAGGCGCAGTAGCGAAAGGACGAGGCTCGAGCTGAACGAGCCAAGAAATTGGTGGTAAAGCGGCAGGATAAGTTCGAGAAAAATCCTAAAGCCCAATTTCTTATCCAACAGAAGCAGGTGGACACCCTGCAGCAGATTGTACAGACCCTGACGTCGAACCATTCCACAACATCGACGGCACCATCAAAGCAGTAAGTTGTTGAAGCAGAAGTGCCACAGCCCACTAAGGAGAGGAACCATGCCTTCGACTTCGCTGACTTTAAGAAAGTCTATAACACATCCTTCCATGGGACCGAGGACCCTATCGTGGCTCTCAATTGGCTGGCCGAACTAGAGGACCAATTCAAAATGTTAGAAGTACCCAAAACCAAGCGCGTTGCCTGTGCCCAACTCCAGATCTGATTGAACGCCCTCACCTATTCACACGCATGTAGTTGTTCCACAATACCAGACAATACGAGAAGTACTTAACCACGCCCTCACCCTAGAACCGTAATATCCTTCTGTTGCTGCCAGCGCTGTACAATATTCTCATCACAAATGCCCTAGCAATGCGGGAGGACATAACGTTCAAAAGCATACAAAAAATTATGGTCACCAGGGCAATCATCCAGGGGAAATCAAGGGCTATGTTGGGTCAAGTACAACCAAACAGGGCATCAGGATAGTAAATATTGTAATAATAGATGCTTCCATTATGGTCGAATGGGCCATTTTGCTCGTGATTATCTCAATCGTCCCAACCAGATCCCTCTACACCGTCCACAACAGCAAAATCTAGCTCCAGCGCCCCAAGCAAAGTGGACTGCACCACCACAAGAGCGCCGTCCAAATACTGTAGGTTGGGTTTTTGCCATGACGCGGGATGAGGCATTCGCCTAGGACGCCATTGTGATATGTATGTTACTCTTTAATAAATTTCCTGCTCGAGTACTATTTAATTCAAGTAATACACATAGTTTTGTATCAATAAACTTTGCCATGGAGCACAAGTTTTCTATGACACTGCCAGGCCTAAACCTTAGTGTTAGTACCCGTTGGGCATAGATTTGCCAGCTTGCTCAGTCTGTCGTGAAGGTTATATTTGCATCAGAGGAAAGAAATTATTGCTCGATGCGATAGTCCTGGACATCAGGGACTACGACATCATTCTTGGGATGGATTGGCTTGGCGCTTGCTCGTCTACCATCGATTGCGTGAAAAAGAAAGTCGTATTTTATTTACCCGGTGAGACCGAATTTTGCTACTCGTACAGTCCAACATCTAAAGCGTAGAGTGCCTGCATGATAATTTTTATAATGTCTGCTTTGTGGATGATACATTCTGGCTGTGAAGGGTACTTAGTGTCCGTTCGAGACACTCGACGGGATTGTGCAAACGTAGGGTATATTTCGGTTGTGGCAGAATTTCCCGACGTGTTTCCAGATGAGTTGCCCAGCATGCCACCTGACCGAGATATTGAGTTCACCATTGACACATTTCCAGATGCTCGACCGATTTCCAAGGCTATGTACCGAATGGCCCATGCTAAATCGAAAGAACTAAAAGTCTAGTTACAAGAGCTGCTCGATCATGGGTATATTTGTCCGAGTGTGTCTTTGTGGGGCGCACATGTGTTGTTTGTAAAAAAAGAAGGACTGTTAGATGTGGCTCTGTATAGATTATCGAGAGATGAATAAAGCTACCATCCGCAATTAGTACCCCTTCCAAGAATCGACAACCTCTTCGGTCAATTGCAGGGTGCGTCGATGTTCTCTAAAATTGATCTTCGTTCGGGTTACCATTCGCTCAAGATCAAGCCAGATGGTGTGCCAAAGTCAGAATTTCGCACTTGCTATGGCCACTACGAGTTCTTGGTAATGCTGTTCGGAATGACAAACACTTCTGCCGCCTTCATGGATCTAATGAATCACATATTCCGCTCATGCCTTGACAAGTTTGTGGTGGTATTCATCGATGATATCTTGATATATTCGAAGAATAGGGAGGAACACACTGAGCACTTGCGGACCATGCTTCATACTCTTCGAGACAACAAGTTATACGTGAAACTGAGCAAGTGCAATTTTTGGCTGAATACTGTATCTTTCCTCAGGCATGTCATTTCTGCGTGAGATATTGCAGTCGACCCAAAGAAAGTTGAAGCTATCGTCGAGTGGAAGTGACCTGCATCAGTTAGTAAAATTTGAAGCTTTTTTAGTTTAGCGGGCTACTACATACGGTTCATTAAGGACTTTTCTATAATTACTTCACCTCTAACTTACCTCACTCAGAAAGGAGTCGTATCTGAGTCGAGTATTTGCGGGATCCCTATCCATCGATCGTAGGTTACAGAAAGAATTGGAAAGCATGGGTATCGAACTCCAAATTCGATATTCGGGAGGACCAATTAGGGGAACACTGGCTCAAATATGCCTTCAACCAAACCTCATAGAGAAGGTCAAGTTCGCTCAGAAGTATGACCCATTCCTGACAAAGATGCGTGAGCATATTTCAACAGGAAATACAACTGACTTTGTAGAGGAAGGAAGCAAAATGATGTGGGTGAAAGGAAGACTATGCGTCCCCAACGATCTAGAACTCAAAAAAAAAAATCCTCACGGAATCCCATTATCCAGCATATACAACACACCCTGGAAGCACGAAGATATATCAAGACCTTCGCACGATCTTCTAGTGGCACGACATAAAGAAGGATGTAGCGCTTTTCGTATCGCAATGCCTGTCATATCGAAGAGTTAAAGCCGAGCACCAAAGTTTGGGTGGAGAGATGCAGAACCTTGCTATTCTGGAGTGGAAGTGGGAGCATATCAACATGGATTTTATTGTTGGCTTGTTGAAGACTCAACAGGGGAACAATGATGTTTGGGTGATCATCGATCGATTAACTAAGTTAGTATACTTCATTCCTATCAAAGTTGCTTGGAGCATCGATCGGCTTTCTCAGATATACCTTGATGAGATAGTCCGTCTGCACGGAGTTTTAGTATCGATTGTCTCAAATCGGGATGTGCGATTCTTATCACATTTCTGGGGAAGCCATTAGTTAGTTATGGCCTATAGGGACCAAGTTAAAGTTTAGTTTAGCCTAGCATCCTCAGAACGACGACCAAACCGAGCCAGTAAATCAGATTCTTGAAGACATGTTAAGATTTGTGCGATTGATTCAAAGTCAAGTTGGGATGTTCATCTACCGCTGGCAAAATTCGTGTACAACAATAGTTACCAATCTAGCATTCTGACAGTTGCGTATGAGGCTTTGTATGGATGAAAGTGTAGGTCATCGATCTGTTGAGATGAAGTTGGGGAACGACATATACTCGACCCAGACCTCGTTGAGCAAATCGTTCATAAGTTTCGGCCAATTCTTGAGCGATTGAAGGTGGCACAAAACAGCCAAAAAAGTTACGTAGATATCCACCGACGACCTATTAATTTCATGGAAGGAGACCATGTGTTTCTCAAAGTCTCGTCCATGCGAGAAGTCAATAGATTTGGAGAAAAGGGGAAGCTATGTACGAGATTTATTGGCCCATTCAAAATCCTCAAACGAGTCGCTCCAATTGCCTACCAAATTGTACTGCCACCAGCCCTGTCAGAAGTGTATGACATCTTTAATATTTCACAGATTAGGAAGTACGTGCATGACCGAGCCACGTGGAAGATTTTGGCCAACTGGATCTGATAGCAGACTTGTCGTATATCGAAGAGCCCATTCAGATCTTGGATCAGAAAGAAAAGCTGTTACGGAATCATATAGTCCCACTCATGCGCGTACTTTTGTGAAATCATGTGGTCGAGGAGTCGACCTAGAAACTCAAAACAGGGATGCAGGAAAAGTTTCCATCATTTTTTTTCTTAGGGGTAGGTTCTATTCCTAAGTTTTGAGGACAAATTTTTTTCTTAGTTGGTTAAGATGTAGTGCCCCGTTTCCCCTATTCGGTAGCGCGACTAAGGAAAACTTCAGTATCGATTGACCGAGACAGATTGAATTAATATTATTTTTTGTTATAGATTGGTTTCTTCAAAATCATCTCCCACATTCAACTGATTGTGTCTCGAGGAATGACTCAGCGACAGAGTCACGATGGACCCTTCTATTGCGTTGCTTTTCATTGCTCATTTTTATGCCGCTTGGTTGCATTCGCTTTTGGTTTTATGACTTTTATTTTCTCGAACGATTTTGATGGATTTCATTGTCTTTGTTCTTTGAACTTCACATTTGTATCAAATTCTGGGAGAATAAGGCAAGAAGATATTGATCGTCTGTTGATGCGTGCAGGTGATCGAGTAGGCGAAGAGCTGGGTCCTGAAGATCTTCCCTTTCTCTTCCTCGATTCACCAACTCGTGAGTGGCTTTACCTTCAATTTGTTGGCCCTTCTTCCAAGTCTTTACTCTTAATAATCCGTCTCTTGCATTCCGATCAACGATACCATAATAATAGTAACTGAGTCAAGATAATAAGTAGGCTTGGAACACTTGATGCATGTCACACAAATTTTATGGAATGATCGCACTATCATATATACTTGTTAACTATGGATGTTTTTTATCATGTTTCAGTTGTAGCTAGAAGATATTCATCTATAACTGTGCAACGAGTAGAACACACCTTATAATGCGATCACTTGAGCAGGTAGACTATGCCAAAAGTAGCTATATTCATTCTGATGTCTTGAAATGCTTCATATGGTAACTTAGTATTTTAGACATCGTATGGTCAGGGACAACTTGTGCATAAGATTTAGTTTCTGCAAACGGTCGCCGAGAAACTGGGGTCTATTCATCCCGGGCGGAACTCGGATAACTACGCTAGCAAGTCTAGCATAGGTAACACGGGAACTTGTAGCGGGGCTTGCTACCAGCGCTGCAAGGATCACCGTCTTAATGTAGCTATTGTCCACAATGGCATTGTAGTGCCATGAGTCAATATGGTTGCATTAAACTATTCAAGCTAATGATGTCTTCTGGGCAGGGAAGAACATGATAAGTCTTGTGCAGGTGGATGTATCGGCCGCAGGAAAAAGTCATTGAATGATGACATATTTATTTCTATCATTTTACTCTATCACATGCTTGTAACTTAGACTAAGGCAAGATAGAAAGATTACCTAATAACTTGTATGCTTCACATGAAAACCATGTCGATTTGGTGTATTGGGTTATCTTGCCCTTACCAGTATATTTTGATGTACTGACCCACGTTACAACAGGTTCCCTGAGCCAAAGCGACGCAGCGAGGAGCTGAGACAATTCTCCAACCAGTCAATTTCTTGACGCGTACGTGTTCGTGACTTCTGAAGCGCGTCTGTCACGCCCCAGTCCCAAAAATATATGGGACCAGGCCACATGGCAATAGCCAGCTGTCACGTCTTCGAGGATATCCTAATTTAATGGATCCTAACGAAGCGTGCTACGCTGTCCTAAAATACTAACATATCCAATATCGATCAACAACAGGTAATCTAATCTCATCCATAATATAAACAGCAAGAATGTACTAATAATAAATACTGGAAGATAAATGCCAGTCTCAAAAATATCATAGTACAACCAAGAATGTCTGGTGGGGACAAACCTACTACTATGACAAAATAAAAGTGCTGAATGACAGATAAAAAGAGTAATGACTAGGGCATCGACTGACTAGATAATGATGCACCCAATCTTAGGCAGAAGGCCTACCAACTGATCATGGAAACTCTGACGGTAGCACCTCTAGCTCCTCCTCGGTAGCGTACCTCGTCTCTTGTCCTGGGCCATACACTGTGGGGTAATATGTCTCGTCCAAATCTGGAAAGGTACCAGGTCCTCAGAGGGACGTAACAAGATACATAGAAGCATGCCATATATATAAATACTGAATAAAATAAATAAAGGGTGTGCTAACCATCTAAGTGAATGCAATATGAGGACAACTTTGGTACGTATGGGTAGGCGTAGGCATAACGTCCAATACCCCGAAGAGCGTGGTAGCAGTGCAGTATATCGTCCATATTGCTCCGGAGAATATGGCAGCAGTATAGTATATCGAACATATCGCTCCGAAGAACGTGGAAGCAGTATAAAGGGAGTCATTGGATTCTTGGCTCCTCTGGATACTACGGATTCCAATGTGGGTATCCCATACGCCTACTAGTGTCCTTCCCACCAAATATAGATACACAAGTCGAATACTCGACGTGCATACCACGTATTTATATGCCAAGTCTCTACTAATACAAAATCCTGAATTACGTACTAACCGTGATGCATGTCACACGCACCGATAGCTAGTCGAGTACACGAACCCGTATCCCAATATAAATTTGTCACAGTGAAATGTGTAAGAGTGTCAGGTCACGAAAGATATCAGAGTATCCTCCCAACAGGGTGAGTCTGCTAGTGACTAGGTCAAGTATACTACTCATCGACGCATCCGTCGACTGCATCCGAGTCAATCTCGGACGCGCACAGTCATATTAAATAAAGCAACAAGATATCATACACATATGCATATTTAATTTAAACAGTAAATATGGCAAGGTATCTTGCCTGGGTCCTCAAGCTGTGAATGCCAATAGCCTGCTCCTGTAGTATCTCCTAGCTGGTCCAATGACCCTAAACACATAATATAATATAGAAAATACTGTCATTAGACACTAAACAACTCATACACAAATTACGACGCTGCTCTTAGTACTGACGCAAGGGTCACGGCTAGTCGACTACAGAGTCGCGTGCGCATGTAGCTAAGGTGCAAACGTGTCCTGTCCTCAGTTATCGTGTACCTCGAGACAATAATTTACTAAAGTTAAGGGGTTACGAAACTATTATGTCTTATACAATACCTGTCCTCATTTTTCATGTTAAGTGTACTAGGTCTATGTTTACGTTTTTAGGTGAGGTACAAGTTCTTATAACAAGTCATAATATTAAGGTAATTATTATCTATTAATTTCTAACTGATCTAGTAATTTAAACAACCATACACACATCTAAGTTTAACATTACTACCCGTGTCCATGCATTGACACATGACACAATCGACACTACGACACAGTATCAAGACTAAACCTGAAGGAAAGGGGGGTTAAACAACGTTTACCTAATCGAGGTTGGACGGGGGTCTGCCTCGTCGACGTGCCCGCTCGTCGACGGTCGGTGGAGCTCCGACGTCGAGCGGTTAACAACGGCAGCGGGTGCAGCAATCACAGCAGCGGCGGCCTTGGCAGCGGCGGTTGCTAGCGGTTGCTGGGCTGGGGGAAGTACGGGGATAGCTGTTAGGTCGTGGGGAAGGTGATGCTGCACCTGATAGTGGTGGTCGGCGGTGCTGGAGGCGGTGGCCGGGGCCGGGGGCAGTCGGGTTTAATGGAGGGATGTCGGGTTTAATAGAGATGGGGATGGTGATGACGGGATGGTGGCTAGGCGGCGGTACAAGCAGCCTGGGAGGGTGGTCCAACGATAGTGGCTTGAGGTGGTGATGGTGGTGGTCGGTGTCCGGTCGGGAATGGTGGGGGTGCTTGGGTTAGATGTTCGGCCAGGGTTTGTGAAGGTGATGGTGTGATCTAGGGTTTCAAATAGGAAGAAAATGTGTACTTATATAGGGAGGATTTGTGGGCTGACCTCGGGACTTGGGCTGACCTGGCTCCTCGGGGTGGGGGCTGGTCCTCATGCAAGGGTGTACATGGGCTTGGTTAGGTCTTGTTTTGGGTGAACTTGGCCTCAATTTAATTTAATTAAAATAATGCGCACGACGTTCTTAAATGAATTGAAGACACATAGAATTAAAATTGGGTGGGACACAGGTGTAATGGGCATAGCAGGCTCGGAATAGGTTAATACCCTAATTTGGGTTATATGGAATTGGGTTGTGGTTGTACCTCAATCTCAAACGGGCATGGAAAGTTATGAGGAATTTGGGTTTAATAGAATTGTTCAGGGACGTTTGTAACGAATATTGCGCGGCTAAAATGAAGCACAATATTGAGTATTTAAAAGTTACACAAGGGTCAGATGGGTAGTCTGGCATGTCTAAGAAATGTGTATTTAATTAGTTTGAGGGTAACTACTAGTGTAGCGCTCCAAACGTCGAAGCAACGGTAAGGTGCATTAAGACACATAATTGATGTACATTAATAATAATTGTATCCAAATTAATCCTAGTCTCTCAATCTAAATTAATTAAATCCTAAATTGGTCGAGGGAGTTTACAATCTACCTTCCTTAGAGGATTTCGTCCTCGAAATTAAAACATACGTATGGTAAGAACTATTGATTGAAATAAAAAAGCTACTATATACCTAGTCCTTCGAAGAGGTGGGGATAGCGCTGTCGAATATCCTCCTCACGCTCCCAGGTCGACTCGCCTGGTGCATGATACCTCCATGCGACATGGACTAGGGGGATAGTCTGACCTCGCAATACCTTCTCGCTTCTGTCCATAATCTCTACCGGCTCCTCTTGGTATGATAAACTCGGGCAGACTGTGATTTCTGAATGGTCAAGCACATGACTCGGATCTGGCATGTACCTTCTCAACTGTGATACATGGAAGACGCCATGCACTCCTTCCAAAGTCTGTGGTAAGGCTAACCTGTAATCAACCTCTCCGATACGTTCTAACACATCGAATGGTCCGATGTACCTCGGACTAAGCTTTCCTCTGCCTCCAAATCTGATAGTCCCTCGAGTAGGTAAGATTTTTAGAAACATGTGCTCTCCAACCTGGAACTCTAGGGGTCATCGATGCGTATTCGCCCAATGCTTTTGTCTGTCCTATGCTGCTCGCAGGTGTCCTTAAATCTTCCTCACCTTCTCTACTGTACGAACAACCAACTCTGGCCCTAGGATCTGTCTCTCGCCTATATCGCTCTAACATACTGGGGAACGATACTTTCTTCCATATAATGCTTCATAAGGAGCCATCTAGATGCTCGCCTGATAGCTGTTGTTGTAGGAAAACTCGACCAAATGCAAATGGTCCTCCCATGATCCTCCAAAATCAAGCATGCATGCTCTTAACATGTTCTCCAATGTCTGAATGGTGCGTTCAGACTGGCCATCTGTCTGTGGGTAATATGATGTGCTAAACTTCAGGCGGGTACCGAGACTCTCTTGTATACTCCGCCAAAAGTAAGATGTAAATCTCGTATCCCTGTCAGACACTATACTAACTGGCACTCCATGCAGTCGAACAATCTCTCTCATGTATATATCAGCTAAGACCTCTATAGATTGCCCAACTCTGAGGGGTAAAAAGTGTGCAGACTTGGTGAGTATATCCACGATTACCCAGACTGCATTGCGACCACTAGGGCTCCTCGAAAAACCCGTAACAAAGTCTATAGTGATATGCTCCCATTTCCACTCCGGTATCGGGAGTGGTTGAAGTAACCCTGCAGACCTCTGATGCTCAGCCTTGACTTGCTGACACACCAGACACTTTGCCACAAAGTGGGCTATCTCTCTCTTCATTCCGTGCCACCAGTAGTACTGCCTTAAGTCTCTGTACATCTTCATGCCTCCTGGATGAATATAGTATGTTGAACTGTGTGCCTCTGACATCATCTCCTAACGAAGTTCATCATTTGGAACATAGAGACGTTCTCCATATCTCAAAGTCCCGTCTTCATATATACGCAGTCCTGTCTGTATTCCGGACTTTGTCCTCTGTCGAAGCCTCTGGAATCTGGCGTCTGTTGGCAAAGCAGCCTTGATCCTCTCCACTAATGTCGATTGCAACTGAAAACTCGACAATTGTCCGTCTACCCCGGGCATAACAACTTCTATACCCATCTGCTCTAGATCTCTCAACAGATGTTGTTGGATAGTCAAGAAGAATGCCATGGGTCTTCTGCTCAATGCGTCAGCTACTACGTTGGTATTTCTCGGGTGGTACTGTAGCTCAATCTCGAAGTCTGTCATCACCTCGAGCCAACATCTCTGCCTCTGTCTCTGATTCAGGTCCTTCTGAGTGTAGACGTACTTTAGGCTTTTGTGATCAGTGAATATCTCTACTCTTTATCCATATAGGTAGTGTCTCCAAAGCTTCAAAGCAAAGATTACTACGGCAAGCTCCAAGTCATGAGTAGGATAGTTCTTCTCATGGGTCCTTAACTGTCTAGAGGCATAGGCTACAACCTTCCCATGCTGCATCAAGACACATCATAATCCTTTCCCGGATGCATCGCTATAGATCATGAATCCTCCGGGTCTAGAAGGTATGGTCAAGATAGGTGTTATAGTCAGACACTTCTTTAACTCATCGAATGCCTTCTGACACTCCTCTATCCAAGTGAACTCCTGCTCCTTATGGGTCAAACGGGTCATCGGTTCTGCGATCTTCACAAAGTTCTTCATGAACCTTCGGTAATATCCGACAAGTCCTAGAAAACTCCTCACTTCTGAGACATTGGTAGGGGTTGGCCATGTCTCTACTGATGAAATCTTTGTCGGATTTACTGAAATACCATCTTCTGAGATGACGTGTCCAAGAAAAGCGACACGATCTAGAAGAAACTCACACTTGCTCAGCTTGGCATAAAGCCTCTCTCTCCTCAGCGTCTCTAATACTAGTCTCAAGTGCTCTTCGTGCTCCTCGTGGCTTTTCGAATACACCAAGATGTCGTCGATGAAGACTACCACGAACCGGTCTAAGTATTGGTGGAATACTCTGTTCATCAAGTTCATAAGTACAACAGGCGCCTTCGTCAGTCCAAAATGTATCACTAAGAACTCCTAGTGACCATAACGAGTCCTAAATGCTGTCTTTTGAATGTCTTCTCTTCGCACATTTACTTGATGATAATCCGATCTCAAGTCGATCTTTGTGAACACCACTGCACCTGTCAGCTGGTCTAACAAATCATCAATCCACGACAGGGGGTACTTGTTCTTGATAGTCAAAGCATTAAGGGCTCTGTAATCAATTCACATACGTACTATTCCATCCTTCTTAGGTACAAACAATACTGGTGCTCCCCAGGGTGATGCACTAGGACAGATAAATCTCTTGCTCTGCAACTCCTCTAATTGTAGCTTCAGCTTATCTAGTTTCTTCTTCGCCAATCGGTATATATTAGAAGATACCGATACTGCTCCGGGTACTAGCTCAATAGTGAACTCTACGTCTCTATCTGGCGGTAAGCCTGGCAATTCCTGTAAACTCCCTCACCCAAAATAGGTATTTGTGTATATTTTATATTATTATATTTATTATAGATGTTGAATTTATTTAGAGTATTATCTTAGTTAATTAGAAAATAATTTTTTTAGTATATTTACTTATATAAATATTTATTTAGAATTATTTTTAGACTATTTTAGATTATTGGGATTTTTCCATAATTTTTAGTTAATTAAAAACTAGTAACACTAATTTTTGAGGACTTTAAAGAATTTATTTTATGTTCAAACTTAAATTAAAATATCCTAAAATTTTATTTTAGGTTCTAAATAATAAAATATATTTTCTAGAATTTTTTGGGAATTTTTAGATTATTTTTAGCATTTATTTCGAGTTAATTATGAAAAACTGAATTAAAAACTAATTTCTGAAAAAGAAAACCCAAAAAGTAATTAATTCTGCCCAGTCAGCAAACAGGGGGCCCACCTGTCAGCCTCCCGCAGCAAACAGTGCTGGGCCCGCCTGTCAGTGACTGTGGGGCGGGCAGCGTTGGATGGCTGCCACGTGTCAAGATCTGAGCCGCGACTGCTTTCTCTCTCCTCTATATATATATTAGTTTAAGTTTATTTCTAGGGTTTTTCTTCAGCCGAATTTTGGAGAATTGTCATCTAGGGTTCCTTCATCTTCCAGAAGCCATTACGCATAGCTCCGGATTCCAAATGAGGCCTAGTTTTTTTTGTTAGAAAGATATTGAGATTAGCTTTCTGATTATATAATTTTTCTTACGAAATTATGAGTATTAAATTCTGGAAAATTCGTAGAGCACAGCATGTCCGAAAATAGACGTGTTTCGATGTTTTTGCGATTCCGGGAGAACCAGGAATCAGAATCATGAACCGTTTAAAGTTTCGGAAAGCTAATGTCGAGGAAATATTTTTTTTAGAATTTAATTCAAAGTATTTTTATACTGTTAATTCTGTAGAACTTCTAGGTTAGAATTTAACCATCGGTGCACGATACGAAACTTGTATGTGCCATAATTCCCAAACGAATTTGAATTCGGACGAGCCATAAATTCCAACATATTTTTGACGCTAAAATCTACAGGAAATCATGCATGAAAGTTGAGTTTGTGTCGGTTGACTTTTTGGTCAACAGATCGCCTCGATTTGCGTGCCATGAGTCTCGAGTTGATAAAATTCAGTTTCTTTGGACAAAATTTAGAAATTAACATAAAAATCAGAATAATAAGATTAAAATAGGATTTTAGAGTAATTATTCCATAATTAAATAAATTAAAATAAATTATCTTTTGACGTGATAAATTTGTAATACATAGGCTATTTGGACTGTGACTTGGACTCCGATTCATACCAGCAGCAGGACCCCAGGCAAGATACCTTGCCAAATTGCTTATAGTATTTTGCATGCTTAGTATATTTCTGTATATTTATTGTATTTCTGTTTATTCTTGCATGTGTAGTTTTCTTTCAGTCATTACTATGTATTAGATATGTTGACACACACATGGCACTTAGTATCATAGAGGACAATCATTAGGCGTATGGGCTTTTAACCACTCTGGTAACACCGTAGTCACTAGCACGCACTATGGTGGGTCGTGTCCGATGGTCGCTACCCCCGAGGTATGTCGATTGATGAAGTCCGAGGGTCGCTACCCCAGAGGTATGTCGGCTGATGATGTCCACTGACGAGCGTGAGGTTGTGAGGATTAGATCGAGTAGCCTACCCTTGCCCATACGTCGAAAAGTTGTCCTCATTTGCATTCATATAGATTGTCTTGTACAGCGTACTTATTATTTTTAAATAATATGCATGTTTACTGTATTCAAATTGGTTCGTATTTTCTGTATCTTGTTACGTCCCTCTGAGGACCTGGTCCGCTGCCAGGTGTATCTATTCTTGAGTATTTACAGGAGCACAGATTGGATGGCTATATATATTTCGTGGATGTCCTCTCTTCGAGCCCGTGATTGCTAGATGGTGTTCTTATATGGTGTTTTTGTGTTGTACTTATTTTAATATTTGCTCTTACATTCGAGTTGGTAGTGGATTTGTTTCCATCCAACTATCATCCTTAGATATTTATGTTGACATCTAGTTATATAGATGCTGGTTATTATTTATATTGATTTTCTGTAGATGAGATTTAGATTGTACCCTATGACTTGTGACATATGTTTATACCACTTGTGGATTAATTTTCATATTACAGCGTACGTGTGGGTTGCCATATCCATGCGGCTGGCATGCTTACGTGTTCCTAGTCCTACGTATTTTGGGATTGGGGCGTGACAATTCCTCAGGAAGAACATCCTCGAATTCTATAACTATTGGTGGGGGTACCATCTCCATAGACATGTAAGTTCCAGCTATCTGTCCTACTCCTTGCTCGACGGTCCCTCACATGTACTCGAACTTCGGCTGATCTGGCGGTCTAAAAGTGACTCTACCCTTCCGACAGTCTAGTACGGCATTATACTGGCTCAACCAGTCCATGCCTAGCACAACATCAAAGTACGGCATGGGTAATACTAAGAATCATGCTCTCATCTCTCTACCACATACAACTACCGAATACGTTCTAATAGTGTTGGTAACCGGCACGATACCTCATCCGGTAAGAATCTTCCAACTCTTAGGTAAGGGAGAAGTAGCTACTCAATGCATTGCTATAAATATACTAGATATGAACGATAGTGTAGCTCCAGAATCAAATAATACAGTTGCAGGTAATGATGCAACTAAAATGGTACCTGTGATAGCTTCACCTTCTGTTTCCTCCTCAGTAGCTGCTAGTGCAAAGGCCTGTCCGTGCCTCTGTCCTTTGGTCTGCGGTCGGGCTCGATCAAACTGTGCCTCCTGTGGGGCCAAGGGTGGTCCCCTCTGAAATACTCCGGGTGCTGGTGGTCGTTGACCTCCTGGCGGGGGTACTATCCTCGGAACTGGTGCTGCTGGCCTCTGTCCGGCCTACGGTGCTGCCTCTTTGCGCTGTAGGCAGTCTCGGACTTGGTGCTGGTTCGATCCACAGATCAGGCATGTCCTCAGTCTCTTCCGGCAATCCTTATCGTAATGTCCTCTCTTACCACAGTAGTAGCAAGTCGGAAGCTCCTTTTGCTGGTATAGCATTGTCCTCTGCTGTGTCTGTGCTCCGGGACGACGGATCGGTCTTCCTGCTTTGGGCTGGGCTCTGGCTGGTGTGGTCGTGCTGGAACGTCTAGCTCCTCTGCCGATGGCCTCCTGGATCCTCGCCTCTGAAAGAACCTCCTCATAAGAAATTCTCGCCTGTATGGTGGTATACCTCTGTAGCTCGAAGGTGAGGCCGTGATGGAATCTCTAGGCCTTCTCTAGATCATTGGGTATCAGGACGGCACCAAATCTGCTAAGACGGCTAAACTCTGTGTCGTATGCGTCAACAGTCATATTTCCTTATTCTAGGTGTAGGAACTGGGAGTACAGGGCATTTCTGACTGTAGTCGAAAAATACTTCGCGTTGAAGTACTCTAAGAACTGTTCCCATGTCTGGGTCTTGCCTACGTTGCGCTCAATAGAATCCCACCAGTAATGGGCGTTGCCTTTTAGTTGGGCCCTCACTGCGGTCATCCAAAGGTCTGGATGCAGTTGTGAAGCCTCTAGTAGCATCTCCGTATTGGCGACCCAATCGGAGATCTTCTCCACAGTCTCGTTGCCTAAAAAAATACCTGGTCCCATCTGTCGGAACCATCGTACAGTGCCACCTGTCTGAGCTGGTGGAGGTGCTGGTACTGGTGCTGTGACATGTGTCCTCTCTAGTACTTCCATCAAACTCTGTCTCAACGTCTCGGTCTGATGCCACTGTGCTTGCATCATAGTCTGGAAGAACTGAAGCATCTGTGGCTGTCCATCTGATTGTGGAATCTGAGGTGGGTAAGGTGGAGGTGGTGGTAACGAAACCTCTGGCTGTGCGGTAGGTGTCTCCTCAAATGTCGGCCTCTCGGTTTACTGCATTGGCGTAGCCCCTGAAGTCTGGCCCTCAAAATACTGTGTGGGGATCGTCTGGGAAGTCTGTCCCTCATACTGTTGTGTACGATCGCCCTGAGAAGTCTCGCACAAATATAATTATGGGGCCTGTAGAATTACTGGGGCCTGTGTTGGTGGTTGTCCTCCAGGTTGTCCCTGGGATATCTCCTCTCTCTGGGTGGTGTCGGATGGCACCACGGCGCTGGGTGCTCCTCGTCCACTGCACAAGTTCATCTTGCTGCAAGAGATAGGACTTTATTTAAAAAGAGTACGGAATCAAGCAAACATGATGCAGATATTTTAGAAGTAATACGAAGGAAGTTCAAAGATGTAATCAAAGTGGATGAGACCTAGTAATTTCTATCCTATTGCAGGCTCGCTGGGCATGTTACCATACCACAAGCGAATAAGTTGACCTGCATGGGCCACCACTAAAACCATGTCATGCCCCAGTCCCAAAAATGCACTGGACCAGGCCACGTGGCAATAGCCAGCTGTCACGTCTCCGAGGATATCCCAATTTAATGGATCCTAACGAAGCGTGCTACGCTGTCCTAAAATACTAAAATGTCCAATATCGATCAACAACAGGTAATCTAATCTCATCCATAATATAAACAGCAAGAATGTACTAATAATAAATGCTTGAAGATAAACGCCAGTCTCAAAAATATTATAGTAAAACCAAGAATGTCTGGTGGGGACAAACCCACTACTATGACGAAATAAAAGTGCTGAATGACAGATAAAAAGAGTAATGACTAGGGCATCGGCTGACTAGATAATGATGCACCCAATCCTAGGCAGAAGGCCTACCAACTGATCACAAAAACTCTGACGGTAGCACCTCTAGCTCCTCCTCGGTAGCGTATCTCGTCTCATGTCCTGGGCCGTACACTATGGGGTAATATGCCTCATCCAAATCTGGAAAGGTACCAGGTCCTCAGAGGGACGTAACAAGATACATAGAAGCATGCCATATATATAAATACTGAATAAAATAAATGAAGGGTGTGCTGACCATCTAATTGAATGCAATGTGAGGACAGCTTTGGTACGTATGGGTAGGGGTAGGCATAACGTCCAACACCTCGAAGAGTGTGGCATCAGTGCAGTATATCATCCATATCGCTCCGAAGAACGTGGCAGCAGTGTAAAGGGAGTTATTGGATCCGTGGCTCCACTGGATACTACGGATTCCAATATGGGTATCCCATACGCCTACTAGTGTCCTCCCCGCCCAATGTAGATACACAAGTTGAATACTCGACGTGCATACCACGTATCTATATGCCAAGTCTCTACTAATACAAAATTCTGAATTACGTACTAACCGTGATGCATGTCACACGCACCGATAGCTAGTCGAGTACGCGAACCCGCATCCCAATATGAATTTATCACAGTGAAACGTGTAAGAGTATCAGGTCACGGAAGATATCAGAGTATCCTCCCAACGGAGTGAGTCTGCTAGTAACTAGGTCAAGTATACTACTCATCGACGCATCCGTCGACTGCACCCGAGTCAATCTCGGACGTGCACAGTCATATGAAATAAAGCAACAAGATATCATACACATATGCATCATTTAATTTAAACAGTAAATATGACAAGGTATCTTGCCTGGGTCCTCAAGCTGTGAATGCCAATAGCCTGCTCCTGTAGTATCTCCTGGCTGGTCCAATGACCCTAAAAATATAATATAATATGGCAAATACTGTCATTAGACACTAAATAACTCATACACAAATTACGACGCTGCTCTTAATACTGACGCAAGGGTCACGGCTAGTCGATTACAGAGTCGCGTGCTCACGTAGCTAAGGTGCACACGTGTCCTGTCCTCAGTTATCGTGTACCTCGAGACAATAATTTACTAAAGTTAAGGGGTTACGAAACTATTACGTCTTGTACAATACCTGTCCTCATTTTCCATGTTAAGTGTACTAGGTCTATATTTACGTTTTTAGGTGAGGTACAAGTTCTTATAACAAGTCATAATATTAAGATAATTATTATCTATTAATTTCTAACTGATCTAGTAATTTAAACAACCATACACACATCTAAGTTTAACATTACTACCCGTGTCCATGCAATAACACAAGACACAATCGACACAACGACACAGTGTTAATACTAAACCTGAAGGAAAGAGGGGTTAAACAGCATTTATCTAATCGAGGTTGGACGGGGGTCTGCCTCATCGATGTGCCCGCTCGCCGGCGATCGACGGAGCTCCGGCGTCGAGCGGTTAACAGTGGCAGCACGTGCAGCAATTACAGCAGCGGCCTTGGCAACGGTGGTTGCTGGGCTAGGGGCAGTGTGGGGATGGCTGTTAGGTCGTAAGGAAGGTGATGCTGCGTCTGATAGTGGTGGTCGGTAGTGCTGGAGGCGGTGTCCGGGACCGGGTGCAGTCGGGTTTAATAGAGGGATGTCGGGTTTAATGTAGATGGGGATGGTGATGACTAGATAGTGGCTAGGCGGCGGTGCAAGCGGCCTGGGAGGGTGGTCCGGCGATAGTAGCTTGAGGTGGTGATGGTGGCTTGAGGTGGTGGTGGTCGGTGTCCGATCGGGAAGGGCGGGGGTGCTCGGGTTAGATGTTCGGCTAGGGTTTGTGAAGGTGATAGTGTGATCTATGGTTTCAAATAGGAAGAAAATATGTATTTATATAGGGGGGATTTGTGGGATGACCTCGGGACTTGGGCCGACCTGGCTCCTCGGGGTGGGGGCTGGTCCTCATGCAAGGGTGTACATGGGCTTGGTTTGGTCTTGTTTTGGGTGAACTTGGCCTCCAATTTAATTTAATTAAAATAATGTGCACAGCATTCTTAAATGAATTGAAGACACATGTAATTAAAATTGGGTGGGACACAAGTGTCATGGGCATAGCAGGTTCGGAATAGGTTAATACCCTAATTTGGGTTATATGAAATTGGGTTGTGGTTGTACCTCAATCTCAAACGGGCATGAAAAGTTATGAGGAATTTGGGTTTAATGGAATTGTTCAGGGACGTTTGTAACAAATATTGCGCGGCTAAAATAAAGCACAATATTGAGTATTTAAAAGTTACACAAGGGTCAGATGAGTAGTCTGGCATGTCTAGGAAATGTGTATTTAATTAGTTTGAGTGTAACTATTAGTGTAGCGCTCCAAACGTCGAAGAAACGGTAAGGTGCATTAAGAAACATAATTAATGTATATTAATAATAATTGTATCCAAATTAATCCTAGTCTCTCAATCTAAATTAATTAAATCCTAAATTGGTCGAGGGGGTTTACAGCGTCCCAATCCCAGAGCTTGCACATATATCTTTTGAAGCTCCAAGGAGATGGTGCAAACTCGCACGCAAGGTCTTTTGTCTTTTGAAGTTTTAGAAAGGGTTGTAATGTATGGAATGACTATCTCATTTTTCGTCCATTTTATAAGCCCGTGCAGCATCCATTTACTTTTGAGTCAAGGGTTTGTAACAAAGTGTCTCAATAAAGAGAGCTTTTTCTTCGTCCAATGGTTGCTATTCAATTTGCGTACTATATTGCATGTGTTTCAAAGTATATCATTATGCCTAGGCCTTGTGCGAACGTGCATTACGCTCGCACGACATCACGCCCGGGGGACGATTATCGATTCTGCAGAATCGAGGCGTGACACAAACCCCGTTATAGTAGTTTCTTCCACCCCGAGTCTCTCATGAGTTGCATGAGAGTGCTCGACCCCCCTAATCTATTTATTCTTTCTCTCCCATTTTTCTCTACCTTCTCTACCTTCAGCATTTTTCAAATTAGAACTTTCCTCGCACAGCAGTAGCAGCGACAACTGCTACTATTTTTCATCGACTGTCCCTGCTATTTTTTATCTTTTATTTCAAATCCTAGCTAGATCAAACCTACTCTTAAAGTTTCTCTCTCTCTCTCTCTCTCTCTATATATATATATATATATATATATATATATATATATATATATATATATATATATATATATATATATATATATATATAAAATTTGGAAGAAGGTTATTTTATTAACTCAAAAATTGCTCGCTTACATCTCAGTTATACAAACACATTTGCCCCTTTCATAGGGCTCATAATAGCCGTATGATATTCTATATTGTTTACAATAACAATTGGCGGAGTGCTAAGTCCCTCGAATATTCGATTATTTCTTTTCTTCCATATACGTGAGACAACTACGTCTAGACTAATCCTTGCCTCATTGAACTATGTCGATCCTCTTCTTTGCTGATGCTTGATTACTTCAATCATCCTATTTATTTCCCACATATTCGCGGCATCTACTTCTAACTTCGTGCACTAATGATGCCATATATACCCTAATAATGGACATCTGAGAAACAAATGTTGTATAGTCTTCGGCTCTCGTAGACATAAAATACATGAATGGTCTTGTAAGTGAACACCAAATCTCTGCAATCTATCCTTGGTTAAGATCTACCCTTGTAGGACTGTATATACATAGACTGTCATGACCCACACCCGGAATAAGGGCACGAGTGCGTGGGTACGTCCATCCTACGCCACAGCATCGACGGTAGAATGATGTCTAGGTCTCAATAATATAGTAACTAACATAACTCACAACCGGTCAATGATATCAACTCCATAAGGCGACACGGATATCACAATATAATATGAACAATATACCCAAACACATAACTACAGCACGATAAGATATCGAAAAAATAAATAAAATGCAGCACAAGTCTAAAATAGAATAATCTAACTCATCAATAATATCCAAGTCTCAAAGTATGCCGGAGACAAATCCGGTACCAAAAATCTGCTAAAAGAAACTAACTAAATAACTAGTGATCCTGGCTTGACCTCCCGGGAATCATACCTGCTACAAAGTCCAAGGCTGCAGCTACTCTCCCTGTGGTCCATAAAATGTTGGACACCAGTCCTCTAAGGCGCAGTCTGAAAAAATATTTTCAGTCAGGATGGAGCGAAGTACAAACCAAATAACAGTTTCAGTTAATTGATAAGGACTATAAAACAATAAATAGATGATGCTATATACTGAGAGAAGACAATGAATAAATGCAATGGCAAAATAAAGAGACAGGCAATATAGGCAATATGATACAATTAGTGCATATATGAAATAAAAAGAAAGAGGTATAATATCATATACGAGTGATGTAGTATATGAACTAAAATAGAGGACTGTAACTATTCTAAGTGTTTGAAATCATAATTTCAAAATATGATCGGCTTGGGAACTTGTTCGATAGCTACATGGCCTGGCTAATCATACGTGAGGTGTATGATTAACACTATTAATGTCTACACTTGTACGAATGGATTTGATCACATCTCTCACTAGCAATTTTCCCGCCCCTAACTAGTACTGTGGATCCAATCATGACACGTCACGATACACGATCAATGTCCAATATATCATGTACGATGTCTAATATCAATGTCTAATATCATTGCCATGTACAATGTCAATATAATAACCAATGTAACATCTCATGACTAAAGATCCAATCTATATACTAGTTCGTGTAGCACAGTGTCAAGAATCAGATGTAACATTTTTAAATACTTGAATTATAGAAATTATCAAATAACGAAAATTATCAGAGAATGTACTCGCCTGGGGTCCTTAGCTGGCAATACCAATGTCCTGCTCCTGAAGTCTCGCAGAACAATCCAATGGTCATATATACATATAATATAATACAATATTGCATCAGACAAAACACTAGCACATACACAACCATAATTATACTGAACTCAGGGGTACTCTAGGGGTGATCCTAGTCATCTAACAGGGTCAAGCGTGCATTTAGCTACACGGGTGTCACGTCTGTGATTGCTGCACAAAATCAGACAGTCAAACTAACTCAGGTCTCGCCAGTACGTCGGTATACGTATGGTAGTCTGCTAACAAATTACATGGTCACAGGTCAATGTAACTACGGGATATCCGTTATTACACTCGGGTCACCTAGTACATATATAACATACATAGTCTTAACTAGTATATAACATTAAATACTTACAATACATGTGTATAACAATTAAATGCATATACCACATATATATGTATGTATATACACTAATTGAATTTATACTATATATATATATATATATATATATATATATATATATATATATATATATATATATATATATATATATATATATATGTATACATATACATACCAAATATATACATATTAAACGTATACTAGGAAATACATATACTATACATATATACCAATTGGGTTCATATACTATATATATATATATATATATATATATATATATATATATATATATATATATATATATATAGAATAAGGGAGGTGAGATGGCACCTCACCCTAAAAATAAAGGTGGCGGTGGCATGGCACAATCTCAACCACACAAACGAGGGAAGGGGGTTAAGTGCAAATTGCCAATTATGAAATGTGTGGTTGAGATTGTGCCACATCACCGTCACCCTTATTTTTAGAGTGAGTTGCCATCTCACCCTCCCTTATTCTCTCTCTCTCTCTCTCTCTCTCTCTCTCTCTCTCTCTCTCTCTATATATATATATATATATATATATATATATATATATATATATATATATATATATATATATATATATATATACACATATTAAACATGTACTAAATACATATACTAATACGTACATACATACACCCATATACCATGCAATACGCGTATACTAAACATAGCTAAATATACGTATGCATGTAATGAGAACTACGCATGTGCGTGTACTTGTACATATACGCAAGGGGGAGAACTCGAACCTGTGTAAGCGGAATGAGGCGTTCGTGTCGAGGTCGTCGCAGAGTGCTCGGTTCAGTCGAGCGGGTCAAACTCTGGCGTATGCAGGTGATCGACGACGAGTAGACAACGACTTCAGAGGCTTCCCCGGTCGGTTCAGCATGTTCTAGCCAGTCGAGCAGCGTCGGGTAGGTGGGTTCGACGAGGTCCGGTGGGTTAGCAGCGGGTTGTTGCTCGATGTGGAGGCGTTCAGCGGGTCGCACAGCTTTTGGGAGCAGCGGGGTCGACAGGGTGCGAGATGGTCGCCGTGTGGAGGAGAACGACGGAGGACAGTTAGTCATCGACGAGGGAGATGGCCGGCTCGGGACTGGTCAGTTTTTGGCGGGTTGAGGGAAGATTCGAGCGGGATGAAGGCGGGGGTTGTCGGAGCGGTCGAGGGTTGGCGGGTTGGCGAGGTGGTCGTGCAAGCGTTCAGTCAGCTCCGGTCGTCAGCGGCTCGGTTCAGGTGATTCAGGCGAACAGTCCGGTCGGCTGGACGAGGCTTCGGTCGTGTTCTTCGGCTTGGACAGCGGCTCATGGAGGAGTCAGGCGATGGCATGGCGGATGCGGGCAGGTTGAAGGAAAAGAAGAAGATGATGAATAGGGATGGGTCGGCTGAGGCTAAAGTTTGGTTGAAGGAAAAAAGAGAAAAGGAAAAAAAGAAATATTTATATATGTATAGTGTATTGGGTTGACCTAGAATTAGGGCTTGGTCAAACCCTTGGGAAAAGGGCTTGTCATTAATATATTTCAAGGGCTAGGATTCAAACGGAATTCAAAATGAAAGGCTAGGATTCCATTGGGTTCAAAGTTTGGGAGGCCATGGTTCAAGGAGGTTGATGTTGAATTACAAACTCCCAAAAATTATGGAAAAATTTACATCAAGAAGAAATGGATTTATTCATGTGTCGTGTCCAACGGGGTGGACACCTTAATGCACTTTTACACAAAAGTGCCCAACAATTGGAAAATTGCATAAAGTTAGGTTTATGGTTTAATTTAATTAAAAATAAATGAAATAGGTGTTCTAAAATTAATTAGAAGTACAAGGGGCTGAAATTAAGTGGGACACAAGTGTCATGAATAAAGAAGACTCAGAAAAGAATATTACCCTAAATTGGGTTGCTCAAAATGGGTCGAGATTGTGTCTCCAATTTCGATTGGAACGTACAACGATACAAAGTTAGATTTATTAAAATTAAATAATAACGTCTATGACAAATACTGTACGACTAAAATGAAGCACAAGAGAGCATTATTATGAGTTACACAAAGGTCAGAATGAAAGACGGGCACGTCTAGGACAAGGTTGTAAAATTTGTTGGAAGGCAAAAGCTAGGGTAGCGCTCTAAATATCGAAGCAACGGTAAGGCGCAACAATGAAATAAAATTACGGTAATTAATTACAACCTCAATAAATTAATCCTAAATAATATAAATTAAATCCACAATCCTATATTCTGGTTAGAGGTTTAACTAGTGGGCTTCTAGGTCAAATCTACTAGCTCAAACATTAATGAACACTACACTCAAACATTAATGAAC
The DNA here is from genome assembly GCA_036927795.1 of Iris macrosiphon. Lineage (NCBI taxonomy): Eukaryota > Viridiplantae > Streptophyta > Magnoliopsida > Asparagales > Iridaceae > Iris > Iris macrosiphon. The sequence continues at coordinate 40,053 of JAYESA010001378.1, forward strand.
ACTACACAATAATATATATATATATATATATAAATACACATATCATGCAATTATTTAAATTAAATACACACAATACTTATAATAACAAAAAAATAAAAAATATCCCAATTTTAGAATGTGGTAGTGACAAGTCTACCCTCCTTAAAAGAATTTTGTCCTCAAAATTTAAGATCCTCAACAGTTATATTTATTCATTATATTATTTTACATCAAAATTTAATTTCCCCAAACCATATAATCATGAAGTAATCCATATTTTTATTTCACAATTTCTTTCAAAATTCTATAAGTATCATATTCCTGCAAATCTTCAAAATTAAAAATCAAATTTCATTCTTATCACAATCTCCTTCAAAATTTTAAGTTAATAACTAAATACTCAAAATTTAATACCCAATCCTCAAATTTTAAATCCAATCAATGTATATTATAAAATAGAATCTCATCCCAAAATTTGGATTCAACACTAATCCATTTGTGTTCTTATTCCTTGATTTCTTTTTCCACACAAAACTCAAAAATGTAATGGTTACGAAGTCTTCAAATACAACTTTCAAATCATAAGTTTTAAAAATTTATATCTTTTAGTCAATTAAATATACTAATAATTTTTCTTAATTCCTCAAAATTTAATGACAAATTCAATCATATTGCAATCTTCATAAAATTAATAATTTAACAATCGTCTATTATGCCATATTTAAGTTCTCCACTCTTTATTTAATTTAATGTTTATCCTCAAATTTAAGCATCTTGCCTCTCTTTGTAAAGTCATAACCTCTTCATTAATCTTTACTATGGTCAATCCTCCAACAATCAAGGTCTTAAGAAAATTTTACATACAGTCATTCAATATGCAATCTAAGGAAAACATATATGGTTATGGTATCTTTCGTCATGGTATTGCAGTCTCTGTCAGGGTGTACTACTAACTATATTCTAACAAGAAAATCATGAATACAAGCTACGGTACTAAGGAATCAATCAATCAATCAAATAGAAAGGACAAAAGGAAAGAAAAGAACAGAACTTGCTAAGACATCACCTGCAGTATCGGTCTCCACGACCGTCATCACAAATGCCCCACCCTGCTGGGGTGGCTCCCTTCGCGGGTGCTGAGCAATCTGCGGTTTCCCCAGGTGGCCTAACTGGATCTCTATGATTTGGAGCTTCTCGCTGGCCGGGAAGATAAGGAGCTAGAAGACAATCCCTCACTCGATGTCCCACAGTGCCACAGTGCAAACAAAGTCATAGCCTCGCTCTACAGTTCTCCCAAAGATGACCTGGCTTCTTACAGTAATGACAAGTCTGTTGTGTCTCTCTCGGAGGCTGCTGCTGATCCTGCTGAACACGAACTGGTACTTGGTGTTGCTGATGCTGCTGCTGGTACAACCTCTGTTGTTGTTGTTGAAAGTGTGGGCGCTTGGCCGGTCCTGTGTTACCACCTGTCGCTCCAGAAGTGTCGCGTCCTCTCTTGGGCCTGAGGTCCAAGTCATCTTCAGCAATCTGGGCATCCATCAGAATACCCTCAAATGTAGCAGTGCGTCGTCCTGAAGTACGAGACTTGATCTCTCTATTCAATCCCTTCCTGAATTTCTGTGCTCGGTCTCCTGGGTCTCGAATCATCGATGGCGCGAGTCAAACTCAATCGGCAAAACTCTGCAGCGTATTCGTCGACTGACAAGGTTCCTTGGACTAAGTCATAGAACTGACTTTCCAATGCTCCCAAAGCTACGTCAGGAAATAATTTCTCCTTGAAGAGCTCCTTGAAGTCCTCCCAAGTAAGTCCTCCGTCAGTGAGTCTCGGCTCGGTACGATACCACATCAGCGCGATATCAAACATCTGACTGCCATCGGCCTCGATCTAAAGAATCTCCGAAATATGTGCTAAGCGCAAGTTCCTCTCTATGTCCTCTAACCAATCATCAACGTAGATTATTCCTTCTGTGCCTTTGAACTCTAGAGGCATCATCCTCTTGAAGTCCACTATAGTGCCTGATCTCTGCTATTGCTGCTGGCCAGGAAACTGTTATTGTTGTGCTACTCTTTCCTCAGCCTGGAGAGCCACCTGATGAGCATTCTCCATACTCTCTCTCATCAGCTCTATCTGTGCCTGGTGCGCCTCTGCTTGCACCCTCTAAGCCTCAGGTTGAACTCGCTGAGCTTCTACTGTCACTCTCTGGGCTTCTAATATGCCTTGGATTAGTGTAAACATCTGTGTTCCGTCAACGGGCATACCTCCGGGAATCGATATCAGTGGTGGTGGAAGGTTTTCCGTCATAGCTGGGGCAACACTCGGAATAGGTGGGAGAGAAGGAACTCCAGATGTCTGTTCGTTAGGTGGAGAGGTGGCAGACCCCTCTGAAGCTGATGCTCCCACTCTCATAGATCTTGTTTTCAGCGACATCCTGAAGGCAGACCGAAAAAAATAAATTAAGGCAATAGATGCGATATCATCAAGGGAGGACACTAAAATTCTAAGGAAGCAATATTCAGAAGGAATAAGGATAACAAGACAGATAGATTGGAAATATTCCTAATTGTGATTGAGTATTCGCTTTCATCCTAATATGCTATACCCTAGATCCTATCGCAGGCACGCAGTAGTATAACTAAGATATCACACTACCACGATATCGCACAACTAGCGAAGTCTGACCTGCATGGGCTACCACTAAAAATGTGTCACGACCCGCACCCGGAATAGGGGCACAAGTGCGTGGGTACGTCCAGCCTACGCCGCAGCATCGGTGGTAGAACGCTGTCTAGGTCTCAATAATATACTAACTAACATAACTCACAACCTGTCAATGATATCAACTCCATAAGGAGACACGGATATCACAATATAATATGAACAATCTACCCAATCACATAACTACAGCATAATAAGATATCGAAGAAATAAATAAAATGCAAGACAAGTCTAAAATAGAAATAATCTAACTCATCAATAATATCCAAGTCTCAAAGTATGTTGGAGACAAATTCGGTACCAAAAATCTGCTAAAAAAAACTAACTAAATAACTAGTGATCCCGGCTAGACCTCCCGGGAATCACACCTGCTACAAAGTCCAAGGCTGCAGCTACTCTCCCTGTGGTCCATAAAATGTCGGACACCAGTCCTCTAAGGCGCAGTCTGGAAAAATATTTCCAGTCAGGATGGAACGAAGTACAACCCAAATAACAGTTCCAGTTAATTGATAAGGACTATAAAACAATAAATAGATGATGTTATATACTGAGAGAAGACAATGAATAAATGCAATGGCAAAATAAAGAGACAGGCAATATGGCACAGTCAGTGCATATATAAAATGAAAAGAAAGAGGTACAATATCATATACGAGTGATGTAGTATATGAACTAAAATAGAGGACTATAACTATTCCAAGTGTTTGAAATCGTAGTTTCGAAATATGATCGGCTTGGGAACTTGTTCGATAGCTACATGGCCTGGCTAATCATATGTGAGGTGTATGATTAACACTATCAATGTCTACACTTGTACGATATGGATTTGATCACATCTCTCACTAACAATTTCCTTGCCCCCAACTAGTACTGTGGATCCAATCATGACACGTCACGATACATGATCAATGTCCAATATATCATGTATGATACCTAATTTTAATGTCTAATAACAATATCGTGTACAAAGTCAATACGATAACCAATGTAGCATCTCATGACTAAAGATCCAATCTATATACTAGTCCGTGTAGCACAGTGTCAAGAATCATATGTAATATTTCTAAATACTTGAATTATAGAAATTATCAAATAACGAAAATTATCAGAGAATATACTCGCCTTGGGTCCTTAGCTGGCAATACCAATGTCCTGCTCCTGAAGTCTCGCAGAACAATCCAATGGTCCTATATACATATAATATAATACAATATTACATCCGATAAAATACTAGCACATATACAACCATAATTACACTGAACTCAGGGGTACTCTAGGGGTGATCCTAGTCATCTAACAGGGTCAAGCGTACTTTTAGCTGCACGGGTATCACGTCTGCGATTGTTGCGCAAAATCAGACAGTTAAACTAACTCAGGTCTCGCCAGTACGTCGGTGTACATATGGTAGTCTGCTAACAAATTACATGGTCACAGGTTAATGTAACTACGGGATATCCGTCATTACACTCGGGTCACCTAGTACATATATAACATACATAGTCTTAACTAGTATATAACATTAAATACTTACAATATATGTGTATAACAATTAAATGCATATACCACACACACACACACACACACACACACACACACATATATATATATATATATATATATATATATATATATATATATATATATATATATATATATATGTATATACACTAATTGAATTTATACTATATATATATGTATACATATACATACAAAATATATACATATTAAACGTATACTAGGGAATACATATACTATACATATAAACCAATTGGGTTCATATACTATATATATATATATATCAATATACATATTAAACATATACTAAATACATATACTAATACGTACATACATATACCCATATACCAAACAATACGCGTATACTAAACATAGCTAAATATACGTATGCATGTAATAAGAACTACGCATATGGGTGTACGTGTACATGTATGCAAGAGGGAGAATTCGAACTTGTGTACACAGAACGAGGCGTTCGTGTCGAGGTCATCGTGGGGTTCTCGGTTCAGTCGAGCCGGTCGAACTCCGACGTGTGCAGGTGATCGTCGACGAGTAGATAGCGGCTTCAGGGGCTTCTCCGGTCGGTTCAGCGTGTTCTGGCCGGTCGAGCAGCGTCGGGCAGGTGGGTTCCACGAGGTCCGGTGGGTTGGCAGCGGGTTGCTGCTCAACGTGGAGGCGTTCAGCGGGTCTCACGGCTTCTGGGTGCAACAGGGTCGACAGGGTACAGAATGGTCGCCATGTGGAGGACAGTAAGTCGTCGACGAGGGAGATGGCCGGCTCGGGACTGGTCAGTTTTCGACTGGTTGAGGGGAGATGCGAGCGGGATGAAGGCGGGGGTTGTCGGAGAGGTCGAGGGGTGGCAGGTTGGTGAGGTGGTCGTGCAAGCGTTCAGTCGGCTCTGGTCGTCAGCAGCATAGTTCAGGTAATTCAGGCGAACAGTCTGGTCGGCTGGGCGAGGATGGCAGCTCGTGGAGGAGTCAGGCGATGGCACGGTACGCCCTAGTCCCAAAATACGTAGGAATAAGACACGTAAGCATGCCAGCCGCATGTATAAGGCAACTCCAATATATGGAAATCATAACACATGCATACGCTGTATTATGAACATTAATTCACAAGTGGTAAAACTATCACAAGTCACAGTGTATAATCTAAATCTCATCCACAAAAATCATATAAAAGTAAATAACCAATATCTATGAAACTAGATCTCAATATGAAGTATCTAAAGATGACAGTCAGATGAAAACAAATCCACTGCCGAATTAGAATATAGAAACCACACAACAAACAAGACAAATACAATATAAGTACAACAACCAACCATCACTGAGACTCAAAGAGAGGACTCTTCGAAACATAAGTAACCAGTCCGGATCTACGCTCCTGCGAATACTCATAAACATCTACACCTGGAAAGGGACCAGGTCCTCAGAGGGACATAACAAGATACATAGAAGCATGCCATAAATTAAATATTGCATAAATAAAAGGGGTGCGCTAACCATCTAAGTGAATGCAATGTGAGGACAACTTTGAGTGTATGGGGAAGTGTAGGCTGGACATATACTGACGTAATTTACCAATCGTGACAACTGGCTAGTATATGCCATATATGCCCCCATACAAGGGCGCTGTAATATAATAACGTCCATACCGCTCTGAAGAACGGGGAATCTATATAGTATATAACGTCCATACCACTCCGAAGAACGGGGCATCTGCATAGTATATAATATCCATACCGCTCCGAAGAATGGGGCATCTGCATAGTATATAACGTCCATACCGTTCCATCGAACGGAGAATCTGAATAAAGGAAGTGGGTGTCCCATACGCCTACTAGTTGTCCTCCCCGCCCAATAATCTATGCATGTTGTATCCACAATACGCTTTAGCCACTACGCCGAGGCGTCGTAACTCTGGCTCATAGTCTATCGTTAGAATAATAGCCCAACCTTACAACCAAATAAGGACAAGGATTGGACCATCGTACCACGATAGTCTATGCTCCGACTACTAATAACTGCTAAGTCTTCTAACATGCATTGCTAATAGCAGCTATTCCCTATCCGTTGCACGCCTACACGTACAGGTGGACAACCGTATACGCAAGTCCGTCCCCTACATGAGACTCATAATACGTGTAAGAAAAGTATCAAGGTCTGGGGAGTCATACCGATAACTCCACAACTTTAGGTGGGTCTACTAGACACTAGGTTAGGCACAAGTCCTAACGTCAACGCCTTCGTTGACTGCACCCGAGTCTCTCTCGAACACGTACAATTATATAATATAAACATGCAACTAATAATACAGAATTTAAACAGTACAACAAGGCAAGGTATACTTGCCTGACAAGAGAGCTGCAAAGTGTAACGTCCAGATGTCAAACACCAAGAGTCAGAAACTACGGCCTCAGAATGAACGTCTCTGGATGCTAAAATAAACACCACCAACATTTCCAGAAGAAGCAAAATAGCTAAAAAATACTACCATTTCGTCCAATTTGGACACAGGGGCAAAACGGTAATTTTGGGTCAAAGCGGGCTCCACATGACACTTTACACTGAAAAGCATGCCAGGGTTAACGATATCTAAATGGGACAAATTATAGATCAAACAAACTCTAAATGTCAGTACGAACTCAACGGTATGTCCAAATGTGAATTTCGGTGAGCCGAACATAATTTCGTCCAAAAAGTCAACCGTGGGTCACGCTAATAGAAAACTTGGTCAACTGTCTCAGAATTACTTAAAAATTGGGTCACAGGACCAGCGCGATACCACGAGTCCAGTGGCGTAAGTTTTGTCGCATTCTGACGATCGTACACTAAATGGCATAGAGTTTTGCAAAAGTCGTGATACGAGAAATTTTTGCGGATACGGGCTGATTCCGACGCGCACATGCGTCCAAATTAGTTTTCGCGAAAGCCTACACGTCTGGGTATACCGTGCGCACCTTTGGTACACTTGGTATACGACGGGGCGGTCCCGTTTGGCGGGGCACGCTCCGTATTACAAATTTTTGTGTTTCAAAAAATAGGTTTTTATGGGTTTTCATCCTAATTTAATTCTTCATAAAGCATCAAATAAAATAATATAATTGACAGGAAATAATCTAGGTTAGGTGGTCTTCGTATAGCAAGAAGAAAAACTAAATTCGGATCTCTGTGGTGGGAGATACGAGTCCGTAAACAGGGGTTGCAACAGATTTTCTGAGATTAAATGTTGTGGTTTTTCCTCGACTTGGCGTTGATTTTTACCTAGGGTGTAGCGCTGAACGATGAAAACTAATCTACGGGATTTAGAGAGGGATAGGTGGGGATCATACCGACGAAGACAGGGTCGAGTTTGGTCGAGCGATGGCGCGGGAAACGAGGCTTGAACAGGGGTACGTCGCTGTATATTTCTTGTCGCGGCGCGGGGTGGGGTGGTCGCGGACGGCGGACGCGGTCTTCTCCGGTGGTGAATGACGGTGGCTGGGCTCTAGGGCGGCGCGGCCGCGGCGTGGTCGAGGTAGAGTATAGTAGGGTTAGGGTTTGGGAAATAGAGATGGTAATATATATAGGTAGGGAAAACCCCAAGGGGGCGGATACTGCGGTCGCGGGGGGGTCTTTGGCAGCGGCTACTGCTTTAGTTGTGCGGGTAGGTTTTAGGTGGGTAGCGGGTCTAGGTGTTTAGGGCTATTGGGTTTTAAGGGTTTTGGGTTTAAACCCATTTATTTTTTCCTTTTTCTTTCTTTCTTATTTCTTTTTCTTTCTTTTCTAATTCCTTTTTAATAAATCTTATATATATATATATATATATATATATATATATATATATATATATATATATAGAAAATTCTAGAAATTGATCATAGAGCATACAATTAATCTATCAACTGTCCA
>JAYESA010001379.1:0-48135 GCA_036927795.1 Iris macrosiphon
ATCACCCATCTGCACTCGTTTTTACCATTCGACGCCTGTTTTAGACCATATTTTGGCTAGAATTGCTGACCTAAATACGTTCTCATCATTCTACTCCCATACTCACACTAACCCGTCGATCAGGATCACATTTCAGTACCTGTCTTCGCAAATCCGTGCCACTTTTACAGCATATTTCGGTTAGAATCACCCATCTATACTCGTTTTCACCAGTCTACGCATGTTCTACACCATGTTTCGGTTGGAATCGCTCACCGATACTCGTTTTCATGATTCTGCCCCTGTTTTATATCGTATTTCGGCTAGAATCAACGATCTAAACTCGTTTTCGTCATTCTACGATCATAGTATGCCATGTTTCGCTTAGGAAGGCCCATCGATACTCGTTTAACCATTCTACGCTCATTCTATATCATGTTTCAGTTAGAATCACCCATCTACGCTCGTTTTACCATTCGACGTATGTTTTAGACCATATCTATCTAGGTCAGAATCACCCATCCACACCCGTTTTGACTATTCTACGTTCACACTATTCCATATTTTGTACCGAATCACTCATTTTTACTTGTTTTCACCAATCTAAGCTCATTCTGTACCATAATTTTGGTTTGAATTGCCTGTCCATATTTGTTTTCACCAATCGACGACTATTCTAGACCATACCTCGGTTACGATCACCCATCGATACCCATTTAACCATTCTACTACGCCCATTCGATACCATGTTTCAGTTAGAATCACCCATCTGCACTCGTTTTTACCATTTGACGCCTGTGTTTAGACCATATTTTGGTAAGAATTGCCGACCTAAATACGTTCTCATCATTCTACTCCCATTCTCACACTAACCCGTCGATCAGGATCACATTTTAGTGCCTGTCTTCGCAAATCCGTGCCACTTTTATAGTATATTCGGTTAGAATCACCCGTCTATATTCGTTTTCACCAGTCTACGCATGTTCTACACCATATTTCGGTAGGAATCGCTCATCGGTACTCGTTTTCATGATTCTGCCCCTGTTTTATACCGTATTTCGGCTAGAATCAACGATCTAAACTCGTTTTCGTTATTCTACGATCATAGTATGCCATGTTTCGGCTCGAATCACTCAATTATCCTTGTTTTCACCATTTTACGAGCATTTAATGCCTTATTTCGGTTAGAATCATATTCTTATAATCGTTTCACTAATCTAGGCGACTTTATACCATATGTTGGTGAAGAATCACCCATCCATACTTGTTTTCGCTATTCTACGCCCATTCTACAACATAATTTCGGCTAGTATCACACCTATATACTCGTTTTCGCTTTCTAAGCTTGTTTTACACCATATTCCGGTTAGTATACCATGTTTCGCCTAGGAAGGCCCATCGAAACTCGTTTAACCATTCTACGCTCATTCTATATCATGTTTCAGTTAGAATCACCCATCTACGCCCGTTTTACCATTCTACCCTTATTCTATAGACCATATCTCGGTTACGATCACCCATCGATAGCCGTTTAACCATTCTACGCTCATTCTATATCATGTTTCAGTTAGAATCACCCATCTGCACTCGTTTTTACCATTCGACGCCTGTTTTAGACCATATTTTGGCTAGAATTGCTGACCTAAATACGTTCTCATCATTCTACTCCCATTCTCACACTAACCCGTCGATCATGATCACATTTCAGTGCCGATCTTCGCAAATCCGTGCCACTTTTACAGCATATTTCGGTTAGAATTACACATCTATACTCGTTTTCACCAGTCTACTCATGTTCTACACCATGTTTCGGTTGGAATCGCTCACCGGTACTCGTTTTCATGATTCTGCCCCTGTTTTATACCGTATTTCGGCTAGAATCAACGATCTAAACTCGTTTTCGTCATTCTACGATCATAGTATGCCATGTTTCGCTTAGGAAGGCCTATCGATACTCGTTTTACCATTCTACGCTCATTCTATATCATGTTTCAGTTAGAATCACCCATCTACGCTCGTTTTACCATTCGACGTATGTTTTAGACCATATCTATCTAGGTCAGAATCACCCATCCACACCCGTTTTGACTATTCTACGTTCACACTATTCCATATTTTGGACCGAATCACTCATTTTTACTTGTTTTCACCAATCTAAGCTCATTCTGTACCATAATTTTGGTTTGAATTGCCTGTCCATATTCGTTTTCACCAATCGATGACTATTCACATTTCAGTGCCTGTCTTCGCAAATCCGTGCCACTTTTACAGCATATTTCGGTTAGAATCATCCGTCTATACTCATTTTCACCAGTCTACGCATGTTCTACACCATGTTTCGGTAGGAATTGCTCACCGGTACTCGTTTTCATGATTCTGCCCCTGTTTTATACCGTATTTCGGCTAGAATCAACGATCTAAACTCGTTTTCGTCATTCTACGATCATAGTATGCCATGTTTCGGCTCGAATCACTCATTTATCCTTGTTTTCACCATTTTACGAGCATTTAATGCCTCATTTCGGTTAGAATCATATTCTTATAATCGTTTCACCAATCTAGGCGACTTTATACCATATGTTGGTGAAGAATCACCCATCCATACTTGTTTTCGCTATTCTACGCCCATTCTACAACATAATTCCGGCTAGTATCACACCTATATACTCGTTTTCGCTTTCGAAGCTCGTTTTACACCATATTCCGGTTATTATACCATGTTTCGCCTAGGAAGGCCCATCGAAACTCGTTTAACCATTCTACGCTCATTCTATATCATGTTTCAGTTAGAATCACCCATCTACGTCCGTTTTACCATTCTACCCCCATTCTATAGACCATATCTCGGTTACGATCACCCATCGATAGTCGTTTAACCATTCTACGCTCATTCTATATCATGTTTCAGTTAGAATCACCCTTCTGCACTCATTTTTACCATTCGACGCCTGTTTTAGACCATATTTTGGCTAGAATTGCTGACCTAACTACGTTCTCATCATTCTACTCCCATTCTCACACTAACCCGTCGATCAGGATCACATTTCAGTGCCTGTCTTCGCAAATCCGTGCCACTTTTACAGCATATTTCGGTTAGAATCACACATCTATACTCGTTTTCACCAATCTACGCATGTTCTACACCATGTTTCGGTTGGAATCGCTCACCGGTACTCGTTTTCATGATTCTGCCCCTGTTTTATACCGTATTTCGGCTAGAATCAACGATCTAAACTCGTTTTCGTCATTCTACGATCATAGTATGCCATGTTTCGCTTAGGAAGGCCCATCGATACTCGTTTTACCATTCTACGCTCATTCTATATCATGTTTCAGTTAGAATCACCCATCTACGCTCGTTTTACCATTCGACGTATGTTTTAGACCATATCTATCTAGGTCAGAATCACCCATCCACACCCGTTTTGACTATTCTACGTTCACACTATTCCATATTTTGGATCGAATTACTCATTTTTACTTGTTTTCACCAATCTAAGCTCATTCTGTACCATAATTTTGGTTTGAATTGCCTGTCCATATTCGTTTTCACCAATCGACGACTATTCATATTTCAGTGCCTGTCTTCGCAAATCCGTGCCACTTTTACAGCATATTTCGGTTAGAATCACCCGTCTATACTCGTTTTCACCAGTCTACGCATGTTCTACACCATGTTTCGGTAGGAATTGCTCACCGGTACTCGTTTTCATGATTCTGCCCCTGTTTTATATCGTATTTCGGCTAGAATCAATGATCTAAACTCGTTTTCGTCATTCTACGATCATAGTATGCCATGTTTCGGCTCGAATCACTCATTTATCCTTGTTTTCACCATTTTACGAGCATTTAATGCCTCATTTCGGTTAGAACCATATTCTTATAATCGTTTCACCAATCTAGGCGACTTTATACCATATGTTGGTGAAGAATCACCCGTCCATACTTGTTTTCGCTATTCTACGCCCATTCTACAACATAATTCCGGCTAGTATCACACCTATATACTCGTTTTCGCTTTCGAAGCTCGTTTTACACTATATTCCGGTTAGTATACCATGTTTCGCCTAGGAAGGCCCATCGAAACTCGTTTAACCATTCTACGCTCATTCTATATCATGTTTCAGTTAGAATCACCCATCTACGTCCCTTTTACCATTCTATCCTTATTCTATTGACCACATCTCGGTTACGATCACCCATCGATAGCCGTTTAACCATTCTACGCTCATTCTATATCATATTTCAGTTAGAATCACCCATCTGCACTCGTTTTTACCATTCGACGCCTGTTTTAGACCATATTTTGGCTAGAATTGCTGACCTAAATACGTTCTCATCATTCTACTCCCATTCTCACACTAACCCGTCGATCAGGATCATATTTCAGTGCCTGTCTTCGCAAATCTGTGCCACTTTTACAGCATATTTCGGTTAGAATCACCCATCTATACTCGTTTTCACAAGTCTATGCATGTTCTACACCATGTTTCGGTTGGAATCGCTCACCGGTACTCGTTTTCATGATTCTGCCCCTGTTTTCTATCGTATTTCGGCTAGAATCAACGATCTGAACTCGTTTTCGTTATTCTACGATCATAGTATGCCATGTTTCGCTTAGGAAGGCCCATCGATACTCGTTTAACCATTCTACGCTCATTCTATATCATGTTTCAGTTAGAATCACCCATCTACGCTTGTTTTACCATTCGACGTATGTTTTAGACCATATCTATCTAGGTCAGAATCACCCATCCACACCCGTTTTGACTATTCTACGTTCACACTATTCCATATTTTGGAGCGAATCACTCATTTTTACTTGTTTTCACAAATCTAAGCTCATTCTGTACCATAATTTTGGTTTGAATTGCCTGTCCATATTCGTTTTCATCAATCGACGACTATTCTAGACCATATCTCGGTTACGATTATCCATCGATACCTGTTTAACCATTCTACTATGCTCATTCGATACCATGTTTCAGTTAGAATCACCCATCTGCACTCGTTTTTACCATTCGACGCCAGTGTTTAGACCATATTTTGGTGAGAATTGCCGACCTAAATACGTTCTCATCATTCTACTCCCATTCTCACACTAACCCGTCGATCAGGATCACATTTCAGTGCCTGTCTTCGCAAATCCGTGCCACTTTTACAGCATATTTCGGTTAGAATCACCCGTCTATACTCGTTTTCACCAGTCTACGCATGTTCTACACCATGTTTCGGTAGGAATCGCTCACCGGTACTCGTTTTCATGATTCTGCCCCTGTTTTATACCGTATTTCGGCTAGAATCAACGATCTAAACTCGTTTTCGTCATTCTTACGATCATAGTATGCCATGTTTCGGCTCGAATCACTCATTTATCCTTGTTTTCACCATTTTACGAGCATTTAATGCCTTATTTCGGTCAGAATCATATTCTTATAATCGTTTCACCAATCTAGGCGACTTTATACCATATGTTGGTGAAGAATCACCCGTCCATACTTGTTTTCGCTATTCTACGCCCATTCTACAACATAATTCCGGCTAGTATCACACCTATATACTCGTTTTCGCTTTCTAAGCTCGTTTTACACCATATTCCGGTTAGTATACCATGTTTCGCCTAGGAAGGCCCATCGAAACTTATTTAACCATTCTACGCTCATTCTATATCATGTTTCAGTTAGAATCACCCATCTACGCCCGTTTTACCATTCTACCCTCATTCTATAGACTATATCTCGGTTACGATCACCCATCAATACCCGTTTAACCATTCTACGCTCATTCTATATCATGTTTCAGTTAGAATCACCCATATGCACTCGTTTTTACCATTCGACGTCTGTTTTAGACCATATTTTGGCTAGAATTGCTGAGCTAAATACGTTTTCATCATTCTACTCCCATTCTCACACTAACCCGTCGATCAGGATCACATTTCAGTGCCTGTCTTCGCAAATCCGTGCCACTTTTATAGCATATTTCGGTTAGAATCACCCATCTATACTCGTTTTCACCAGTCTACGCATGTTCTACACCATGTTTCGGTTGGAATCGCTCACCGGTACTCGTTTTCATGATTCTGCCCCTGTTTTATACCGTATTTCGGCTAGAATCAACGATCTAAACTCGTTTTTATCATTCTACGATCATAGTATGCCATGTTTCGCTTAGGAAGGCCCATCGATACTCGTTTAACCATTCTACGCACATTCTATATCATGTTTCAGTTAGAATCACCCATCTACGCTTGTTTTACCATTCGACGTATGTTTTAGACCATATCTATCTAGGTCAGAATCACCCATCACACCCGTTTTGACTATTCTACGTTCACACTATTCCATATTTTGGACCGAATCACTCATTTTTACTTGTTTTCACCAATCTAAGCTCATTCTGTACCATAATTTTGGTTTGAATTGCCTGTCCATATTCGTTTTCATCAATCGACGACTATTCTAGACCATATCTCGGTTACGATCACCCATCGATACCTGTTTAACCATTCTACTATGCTCATTCGATACCATGTTTCAGTTAGAATCACCCATCTGCACTCGTTTTTACCATTCGACGCCTGTGTTTAGACCATATTTTGGTGAGAATTGCCGACCTAAATACGTTCTCATCATTCTACTCCCATTCTCACACTAACCCGTCGATCAGGATCACATTTCAGTGCCTGTCTTCGCAAATCCGTGCCACTTTTACAGCATATTTCGGTTAGAATCACCCGTCTATACTCGTTTTCACCAGTCTACGCATGTTCTACACCATGTTTCGGTAGGAATTGCTCACCGGTACTCGTTTTCATGATTCTGCCCCTGTTTTATACCGTATTTCGGCTAGAATCAATGATCTAAACTCGTTTTCGTCATTCTACGATCATAGTATGCCATGTTTCGGCTCGAATCACTCATTTATCCTTGTTTTCACCATTTTACGAGCATTTAATGCCTTATTTCGGTCAGAATCATATTCTTATAATCGTTTCACCAATCTAGGCGACTTTATACCATATGTTGGTGAAGAATCACCCGTCCATACTTGTTTTCGCTATTCTACGCCCATTCTACAACATAATTCCGGCTAGTATCACACCTATATACTCGTTTTCGCTTTCGAAGCTCGTTTTACACCATATTCCGGTTAGTATACCATGTTTCGCCTAGGAAGGCCCATCGAAACTCGTTTAACCATTCTACGCTCATTCTATATCATGTTTTAGTTAGAATCACCCATCTACGCCCCTTTTACCATTCTAACCCTCATTCTATTGACCATATCTCGGTTACGATCACCCATCGATAGCCGTTTAACCATTCTACGTTCATTCTATATCATGTTTCAGTTAGAATCACCCATTTGCACTCGTTTTTACCATTCGACGCCTGTTTTAGACCATATTTTGCCTAGAATTGCTGACCTAAATACGTTCTCATCATTCTACTCCCATTCTCACACTAACCCGTCGATCAGGATCACATTTCAGTGCCTGTCTTCGCAAATCCGTGCCACTTTTATAGCATATTTCGGTTAGAATCACCCATCTATACTCGTTTTTACCAGTCTACGCATGTTCTACACCATGTTTCGGTTGGAATCGCTCACCGGTACTCGTTTTCATGATTCTGCCCCTGTTTTTATACCGTATTTCGGCTAGAATCAACGATCTAAACTCGTTTTTATCATTCTACGATCATAGTATGCCATGTTTCGCTTAGGAAGGCCCATCGATACTCGTTTAACCATTCTACGCACATTCTATATCATGTTTCAGTTAGAATCACCCATCTACGCTTGTTTTACCATTCGACGTATGTTTTAGACCATATCTATCTAGGTCAGAATCACCCATCCACACCCGTTTTGACTATTCTACGTTCACACTATTCCATATTTTGGACCGAATCACTCATTTTTACTTGTTTTCACCAATCTAAGCTCATTCTGTACCATAATTTTGGTTTGAATTGCCTGTCCATATTCGTTTTCATCAATCGACGACTATTCTAGACCATATCTCGGTTACGATCACCCATCGATACCTGTTTAACCATTCTACTATGCTCATTCGATACCATGTTTCAGTTAGAATCACCCATCTGCACTCGTTTTTACCATTCGACGCCTGTGTTTAGACCATATTTTGGTGAGAATTGCCGACCTAAATACGTTCTCATCATTCTACTCCCATTCTCACACTAACCCGTCGATCAGGATCACATTTCAGTGCCTGTCTTCGCAAATCCGTGCCACTTTTACAGCATATTTCGGTTAGAATCACCCGTCTATACTCGTTTTCACCAGTCTACGCATGTTCTACACCATGTTTCGGTAGGAATTGCTCACCGGTACTCGTTTTCATGATTCTGCCCCTGTTTTATACCGTATTTCGGCTAGAATCAATGATCTAAACTCGTTTTCGTCATTCTACGATCATAGTATGCCATGTTTCGGCTCGAATCACTCATTTATCCTTGTTTTCACCATTTTACGAGCATTTAATGCCTTATTTCGGTCAGAATCATATTCTTATAATCGTTTCACCAATCTAGGCGACTTTATACCATATGTTGGTGAAGAATCACCCGTCCATACTTGTTTTCGCTATTCTACGCCCATTCTACAACATAATTCCGGCTAGTATCACACCTATATACTCGTTTTCGCTTTCGAAGCTCGTTTTACACCATATTCCGGTTAGTATACCATGTTTCGCCTAGGAAGGCCCATCGAAACTCGTTTAACCATTCTACGCTCATTCTATATCATGTTTTAGTTAGAATCACCCATCTACGCCCCTTTTACCATTCTACCCTCATTCTATTGACCATATCTCGGTTACGATCACCCATCGATAGCCGTTTAACCATTCTACGTTCATTCTATATCATGTTTCAGTTAGAATCACCCATCTGCACTCGTTTTTACCATTCGACGCCTGTTTTAGACCATATTTTGCCTAGAATTGCTGACCTAAATACGTTCTCATCATTCTACTCCCATTCTCACACTAACCCGTCGATCAGGATCACATTTCAGTGCCTGTCTTCGTAAATCCGTGCCACTTTTATAGCATATTTCGGTTAGAATCACCCATCTATACTCGTTTTTACCAGTCTACGCATGTTCTACACCATGTTTCGGTTGGAATCGCTCACCGGTACTCGTTTTCATGATTCTGCCCCTATTTTATACCGTATTTCGGCTAGAATCAACGATCTAAACTCGTTTTCGTCATTCTACGATCATAGTATGCCATGTTTCGCTTAGGAAGGCCCATCGATACTCGTTTAACCATTCTACGCACATTCTATATCATGTTTCAGTTAGAATCACCCATCTACGCTCGTTTTACCATTCGACGTATGTTTTAGACCATATCTATCTAGGTCAGAATCACCCATCCACACCCGTTTTGACTATTCTACGTTCACACTATTCCATATTTTGGACCGAATCACTCATTTTTACTTGTTTTCACCAATCTAAGCTCATTCTGTACCATAATTTTGGTTTGAATTGCCTGTCCATATTCGTTTTCATCAATCGACGACTATTCTAGACCATATCTCGGTTATGATCACCCATCGATACCTGTTTAACCATTCTACTATGCTCATTCGATACCATGTTTCAGTTAGAATCACCCATCTGCACTCATTTTTACCATTCGACGCCTGTGTTTAGACCATAATTTGGTGAGAATTGTCGACCTAAATACGTTCTCATCATTCTACTCCCATTCTCACACTAACCCGTCGATCAGGATCACATTTCAGTGCCTGTCTTCGCAAATCCGTGCCACTTTTACAGCATATTTCGGTTAGAATCACCCGTCTATAACGTTTTCACCAGTCTACGCATGTTCTACACCATGTTTCGGTAGGAATCGCTCACCGGTACTCGTTTTCATGATTCTGCCCCTGTTTTATACCGTATTTCGGCTAGAATAAACGATCTAAACTCGTTTTCGTCATTCTACGATCATAGTATGCCATGTTTCGGCTCGAATCACTCATTTATCCTTGTTTTCACCATTTTACGAGCATTTAATGCCTCATTTCGGTTAGAATCATATTCTTATAATCGTTTCACCAATCTAGGCGACTTTATACCATATGTTGGTGAAGAATCACCCGTCCATACTTGTTTTCGCTATTCTACGCCCATTCTACAACATAATTTCGGCTAGTATCACACCTATATACTCGTTTTCGCTTTCTAAGCTCGTTTTACACTATA
This sequence comes from Iris macrosiphon, assembly GCA_036927795.1. Classification (NCBI taxonomy): domain Eukaryota; kingdom Viridiplantae; phylum Streptophyta; class Magnoliopsida; order Asparagales; family Iridaceae; genus Iris; species Iris macrosiphon. The sequence continues at coordinate 10,231 of JAYESA010001379.1, forward strand.
TTCCGGTTAGTATACCATGTTTCGCCTAGGAAGGCCCATCGAAACTCGTTTAACCATTCTACGCTCATTCTATATCATGTTTCAGTTAGAATCACCCATCTACGCCCGTTTTACCATTCTACCCTCATTCTATAGACCATATCTCGGTTACGATCACCCATCGATAGCCGTTTAACCATTCTACGCTCATTCTATATCATGTTTCAGTTAGAATCACCCATCTGCACTTATTTTTACCATTCGACGCCTGTTTTAGACCATATTTTGGCTAGAATTGCTGACCTAAATACGTTTTCATCATTCTACTCCCATTCTCACACTAACCCGTCGATCAGGATCACATTTCAGTGCCTGTCTTCGCAAATCCGTGCCACTTTTACAGCATATTTCGGTTAGAATCACACATCTATACTCGTTTTCACCAGTCTACGCATGTTCTACACCATATTTCGGTTGGAATCGCTCACCGGTACTCGTTTTCATGATTCTGCCCCTGTTTTATACCGTATTTCGGCTAGAATCAACGATCTAAACTCGTTTTCGTCATTCTACGATCATAGTATGCCATGTTTCGCTTAGGAAGGCCCACCGATACTCCTTTTACCATTCTACGCTCATTCTATATCATGTTTCAGTTAGAATCACCCATCTACGCTCGTTTTACCATTCGACGTATGTTTTAGACCATATCTATCTAGGTCAGAATCACCCATCCACACCCGTTTTGACTATTCTACGTTCACACTATTCCATATTTTGGACCGAATCACTCATTTTTACTTGTTTTCACAAATCTAAGCTCATTCTGTACCATAATTTTGGTTTGAATTGCCTGTCCATATTCGTTTTCACCAATCGACGACTATTCACATTTCAGTGCCTGTCTTCGCAAATCCGTGCCACTTTTACAGCATATTTTGGTTAAAATCACCCGTCTATACTCGTTTTCACCAGTCTACGCATGTTCTACACCATGTTTCGGTAGGAATTGCTCACCGGTACTCGTTTTCATAATTCTGCCCCTGTTTTATACCATATTTCGGCTAGAATCAATGATCTAAACTCGTTTTCGTCATTCTACGATCATAGTATGCCATGTTTCGGCTCGAATCACTCATTTATCCTTGTTTTCACCATTTTATGAGCATTTAATGCCTCATATCGGTTAGAATCATATTCTTATAATCGTTTCACCAATCTAGGCGACTTTATACCATATGTTGGTGAAGAATCACCCGTCCATACTTCTTTTCGCTATTCTACGCCCATTCTACAACATAATTCCGGCTAGTATCACACCTATATACTCGTTTTCGCTTTCGAAGCTCGTTTTACACCATATTTCGGTTAGTATACCATGTTTCACCTAGGAAGGCCCATCGAAACTCGTTTAACCATTCTACGCTCATTCTATATCATGTTTCAGTTAGAATCACCCATCTACGCCCCTTTTACCATTCTACCCTCATTCTATTGACCATATCTCGGTTACGATCACCCATCGATAGCCGTTTAACCATTCTACGTTCATTCTATATCATGTTTCAGTTAGAATCACCCATCTGCACTCGTTTTTACTATTCGACGCCTGTTTTAGACCATATTTTGGCTAGAATTGCTGACCTAAATACGTTCTCATCATTCTACTCCCATTCTCACACTAACCCGTCGATCAGGATCATATTTCAGTGCCTGTCTTCGCAAATCTGTGCCACTTTTACAGCATATTTCGGTTAGAATCACCCATCTATACTCGTTATCACCAGTCTACGCATGTTCTACACCATGTTTCGGTTGGAATCGCTCACCGGTACTCGTTTTCATGATTCTGCCCCTGTTTTATATCGTATTTCGGCTAGAATCAACGATCTGAACTCGTTTTCGTCATTCTACGATCATAGTATGCCATGTTTCGCTTAGGAAGGCCCATCGATACTCGTTTAACCATTCTACGCTCATTCTATATCATGTTTCAGTTAGAATCACCCATCTACGCTCGTTTTACCATTCGACGTATGTTTTAGACCATATCTATCTAGGTCAGAATCACCCATCCACACCCGTTTTGACTATTCTACGTTCACACTATTCCATATTTTGGACCGAATCACTCATTTTTACTTGTTTTCACCAATCTAAGCTCATTCTGTACCAAATTTTTGGTTTGAATTGCCTGTCCATATTTGTTATCATCAATCGACGACTATTCTAGACCATATCTCGGTTACGATCACCCATCGATACCCGTTTAACCATTCTACTACGCTCATTCGATACCATGTTTCAGTTAGAATCACCCATCTGTACTCGTTTTTACCATTCGACGCCTGAGTTTAGACCATATTTTGGTGAAAATTGTCGACCTAAATACGTTCTCATCATTCTACTCCCATTCTCACACTAACCCGTCGATCAGGATCACATTTCAGTGCCTGTCTTCGCAAATCCGTGCCACTTTTACAGCATATTTCGGTTAGAATCACCCATCTATACTCGTTTTCACCAGTCTACGCATGTTCTACACCATGTTTCGGTAGGAATCGCTCACCGGTACTCATTTTCATGATTCTGCCCCTGTTTTATACCGTATTTCGGCTAGAATCAACGATCTAAACTCGTTTTCGTCATTCTACGATCATAGTATGCCATGTTTCGGCTCGAATCACTCATTTATCCTTGTTTTCACCATTTTACGAGCATTTAATGCCTTATTTCGGACAGAATCATATTCTTATAATCGTTTCACCAATCTAGGCAACTTTATACCATATGTTGGTGAAGAATCACCCGTCCATACTTGTTTTCGCTATTCTACGCCCATTCTACAACATAATTCCGGCTAGTATCACACCTATTTACTCGTTTTCGCTTTCTAAGCTCGTTTTACACCATATTCCGGTTAGTATACCATGTTTCGCCTAGGAAGGCCCATCGAAACTCGTTTAACCATTCTACGCTCATTCTATATCATGTTTCAGTTAGAATCACCCATCTACGCCCGTTTTACCATTCTACCCTCATTCTATAGACCATATCTCGGTTACGATCACCCATCAATACCCGTTTAACCATTCTACGCTCATTCTATATCATGTTTCAGTTAGAATCACCCATATGCACTCGTTTTTACCATTCGACGCCTGTTTTAGACCATATTTTGGCTAGAATTGCTGACCTAAATACGTTCTCATCATTCTACTCCCATTCTCACACTAACCCGTCGATCAGGATCACATTTCAGTGCCTGTCTTCGCAAATCCGTGCCACTTTTACAGCATATTTCGGTTAGAATCACACATATATACTCGTTTTCACCAGTCTACGCATGTTCTACACCATGTTTCGGTTGGAATCGCTCACCGGTACTCGTTTTCATGATTCTGCCCCTGTTTTATACCGTATTTCGGCTAGAATCAACGATCTAAACTCGTTTTCGTCATTCTACGATCATAGTATGCCATGTTTCGCTTAGGAAGGCCCATCGATACTCGTTTTACCATTCTACGCTCATTCTATTTCATGTTTCAGTTAGAATCACCCATCTACGCTCGTTTTACCATTCGACGTATATTTTAGACCATATCTATCTAGGTCAGAATCACCCATCCACACCCGTTTTGACTATTCTACGTTCACACTATTCCATATTTTGGACCGAATCACTCATTTTTACTTGTTTTCACAAATCTAAGCTCATTCTGTTCCATAATTTTGGTTTGAATTGCCTGTCCATATTCGTTTTCACCAATCGACGACTATTCACATTTCAGTGCCTGTCTTCGCAAATCCGTGCCACTTTTACAGCATATTTCGGTTAGAATCACCCGTCTATACTCGTTTTCACCAGTCTACGCATGTTCTACACCTTGTTTCGGTAGGAATTGCTCACCGGTACTCGTTTTCATGATCCTGCCCCTGTTTTATACCGTATTTCGGCTAGAATCAATGATCTAAACTCGTTTTCGTCATTCTACGATCATAGTATGCCATGTTTCGGCTCGAATCACTCATTTATCCTTGTTTTCACCATTTTACGAGCATTTAATGCCTCATTTCGGTTAGAATCATATTCTTATAATCGTTTCACCAATCTAGGCGACTTTATACCATATGTTGGTGAAGAATCACCCGTCCATACTTGTTTTCGCTATTCTACGCCCATTCTACAACATAATTCCGGCTAGTATCACACCTATATACTCGTTTTCGCTTTCGAAGCTCGTTTTACACCATATTCCGGTTAGTATACCATATTTCGCCTAGGAAGGCCCATCAAAACTCGTTTAACCATTCTACGCTCATTCTATATCATGTTTCAGTTAGAATCACCCATCTACGCCCCTTTTACCATTCTACCCTCATTCTATTGACCATATCTCGGTTACGATCACCCATCGATAGCCGTTTAACCATTCTACGTTCATTCTATATCATGTTTCAGTTAGAATCACCCATCTGCACTCGTTTTTACCATTCGACGCCTGTTTTAGACCATATTTTGGCTAGAATTGCTGACCTAAATACGTTCTCATCATTCTACTCCCATTCTCACACTAACCCGTCGATCAGGATCATATTTCAGTGCCTGTCTTCGCAAATCTGTGCCACTTTTACAGCATATTTCGGTTAGAATCACCCATCTATACTCGTTTTCACCAGTCTACGCATGTTCTACACCATGTTTCGGTTGGAATCGCTCACCGGTACTCGTTTTCATGATTCTGCCCCTGTTTTATACCGTATTTCGGCTAGAATCAACGATCTGAACTCGTTTTCGTCATTCTACGATCATAGTATGCCATGTTTCGCTTAGGAAGGCCCATCGATACTCGTTTAACCATTCTACGCTCATTCTATATCATGTTTCAGTTAGAATCACCCATCTACGCTCGTTTTACCATTCGACGTATGTTTTAGACCATATCTATCTAGGTCAGAATCACCCATCCACACCCGTTTTGACTATTCTACGTTCACACTATTCCATATTTTGGACCGAATCACTCATTTTTACTTGTTTTCACCAATCTAAGCTCATTCTGTACCAAATTTTTGGTTTGAATTGCCTGTCCATATTCGTTTTCATCAATCGACGACTATTCTAGACCATATCTCGGTTACGATCACCCATCGATACCCGTTTAACCATTCTACTACGCTCATTCGATACCATGTTTCAGTTAGAATCACCCATCTGTACTCGTTTTTACCATTCGACGCCTGTGTTTAGACCATATTTTGGTGAGAATTGTCGACCTAAATACGTTCTCATCATTCTACTCCCATTCTCACACTAACCCGTCGATCAGGATCACATTTCAGTGCCTGTCTTCGCAAATCCGTGCTACTTTTACAGCATATTTCGGTTAGAATCACCCATCTATACTCGTTTTCACCAGTCTACGCATGTTCTACACCATGTTTCGGTAGGAATCGCTCACCGGTACTCGTTTTCATGATTCTGCCCCTGTTTTATACCGTATTTCGGCTAGAATCAACGATCTAAACTCGTTTTCGTCATTCTACGATCATAGTATGCCATGTTTCGGCTCGAATCACTCATTTATCCTTGTTTTCACCATTTTACGAGCATTTAATGCCTTATTTCGGTCAGAATCATATTTTTATAATCGTTTCACCAATCTAGGCGACTTTATACCATATGTTGGTGAAGAATCACCCGTCCATACTTGTTTTCGCTATTCTACGCCCATTCTACAACATAATTCCGGCTAGTATCAAACCTATATACTCGTTTTCGCTTTCTAAGCTCGTTTTACACCATATTCCGGTTAGTATACCATGTTTCGCCTAGGAAGGCCCATCGAAACTCGTTTAACCATTCTACGCTCATTCTATATCATGTTTCAGTTAGAATCACCCATCTACGCCCGTTTTACCATTTTACCCTCATTCTATAGACCATATCTCGGTTACGATCACCCATCAATACCCGTTTAACCATTCTACGCTCATTCTATATCATGTTTCAGTTAGAATCACCCATATGCACTCGTTTTTACCATTCGACGCCTGTTTTAGACCATATTTTGGCTAGAATTGCTGACCTAAATACGTTCTCATCATTCTACTCCCATTCTCACACTAACCCGTCGATCAGGATCATATTTCAGTGCCTGTCTTCGCAAATCCGTGCCACTTTTATAGCATATTTCGGTTAGAATCACCCATCTATACTCGTTTTCACCAGTCTACGCATGTTCTACACCATGTTTCGGTTGGAATCGCTCACCGGTACTCGTTTTCATGATTTTGCCCCTGTTTTATACCGTATTTCGGCTAGAATCAACGATCTAAACTCGTTTTCGTCATTCTACGATCATAGTATGCCATGTTTCGCTTAGGAAGGCCCATCGATACTCGTTTAACCATTCTACGCACATTCTATATCATGTTTCAGTTAGAATCACCCATCTACGCTTGTTTTACCATTCGACGTATGTTTTAGACCATATCTATCTAGGTCAGAATCACCCATCCACACCCGTTTTGACTATTCTACGTTCACACTATTCCATATTTTGGAGCGAATCACTCATTTTTACTTGTTTTCACAAATCTAAGCTCATTCTGTACCATAATTTTGGTTTGAATTGCCTGTCCATATTCGTTTTCATCAATCGACGACTATTCTAGACCATATCTCGGTTACGATTATCCATCGATACCTGTTTAACCATTCTACTATGCTCATTCGATACCATGTTTCAGTTAGAATCACCCATCTGCACTCGTTTTTACCATTCGACGCCAGTGTTTAGACCATATTTTGGTGAGAATTGCCGACCTAAATACGTTCTCATCATTCTACTCCCATTCTCACACTAACCCGTCGATCAGGATCACATTTCAGTGCCTGTCTTCGCAAATCCGTGCCACTTTTACAGCATATTTCGGTTAGAATCACCCGTCTATACTCGTTTTCACCAGTCTACGCATGTTCTACACCATGTTTCGGTAGGAATCGCTCACCGGTACTCGTTTTCATGATTCTGCCCCTGTTTTATACCGTATTTCGGCTAGAATCAACGATCTAAACTCGTTTTCGTCATTCTACGATCATAGTATGCCATGTTTCGGCTCGAATCACTCATTTATCCTTGTTTTCACCATTTTACGAGCATTTAATGCCTCATTTCGGTTAGAATCATATTCTTATAATCGTTTCACCAATCTAGGCGACTTTATACCATATGTTGGTGAAGAATCACCCGTCCATACTTGTTTTCGCTATTCTACGCCCATTCTACAACATAATTCCGGCTAGTATCACACCTATATACTCGTTTTCGCTTTCTAAGCTTGTTTTACACCATATTCCGGTTAGTATACCATGTTTCGCCTAGGAAGGCCCATCGAAACTCGTTTAACCATTCTACGCTCATTCTATATCATGTTTCAGTTAGAATCACCCATCTACGCCCGTTTTACCATTCTACCCTCATTCTATAGACCATATCTCGGTTACGATCACCCATCGATAGCCGTTTAACCATTCTACGCTTATTCTATATCATGTTTCAGTTAGAATCACCCATCTGCACTCATTTTTACCATTCGACGCCTGTTTTAGACCATATTTTGGCTAGAATTGCTGACCTAAATACGTTCTCATCATTCTACTCCCATTCTCACACTAACCCGTCGATTAGGATCATATTTCAGTGCCTGTCTTCGCAAATCCGTGCCACTTTTACAGCATATTTCGGTTAGAATCACACATCTATACTCGTTTTCACCAGTCTACGCATGTTCTACACCATGTTTCGGTTGGAATCGCTCACCGGTACTCGTTTTCATGATTCTGCCCCTGTTTTATACCGTATTTCGGCTAGAATCAACGATCTAAACTCGTTTTCGTCATTCTACGATCATAGTATGCCATGTTTCGCTTAGGAAGGCCCATCGATACTCGTTTTACCATTCTACGCTCATTCTATATCATGTTTCAGTTAGAATCACCCATCTACGCTCGTTTTACCATTCGACGTATGTTTTAGACCATATCTATCTAGGTCAGAATCACCCATCCACACCCGTTTTGACTATTCTACGTTCACACTATTCCATATTTTGGACCGAATCACTCATTTTTACTTGTTTTCACAAATCTAAGCTCATTCTGTACCATAATTTTGGTTTGAATTGCCTGTCCATATTTGTTTTCACCAATCGACGACTATTCACATTTCAGTGCCTGTCTTCGCAAATCCGTGCCACTTTTACAGCATATTTCGGTTAGAATCACCCGTCTATACTCGTTTTCACCAGTCTACGCATGTTCTACACAAGTGCGTGGGTACGTCCAGCCTACGCCGCAGCATCGGCGGTAGAACGCTGTCTAGGTATTGATACTATCTAACTAATGTCACGCAAATATCCAATCTCCATTAGGAGGCACGGATGACACAAATAGATGAACATATACTCAATCACAGAATTACAGCACGATAAGATTTCGAAACAGAAATCTAAATTAAACACATCACAAGTCCACAAGAAATAACTTAACTTAACAATATCCAAGAATCATCAAAATGCCGGAGACAAATCCGGTACCAAATAGACTGTTAAAAGAACTAACTAAAAAATAGTATTTTCCAGCTAGACCTCCTGGAATCACAACTACTATCAAGTCTGCAGCTACTCACCATATGGTCCATAAAGTGTCGGACAGCGGTCCTCTAAGGCATAGTCTGGAAAAATGTTTCCAGTCAGGAAGGAGCAAAGTAACACTCTCAAATAATAGTTCCATTAATTTGATAATATCTATAATACAATAAAACATGTCATGCTGGCTACTGAGAAGACAGTGAAATAAATGCAATGGTAATTTAAGAGAGATAGGCAATGTAAAGAGACAGGCAATAGGCAATATGGTACAGTCAGTGCATGTATAAAAAATGGAAGAACAAGGTACAGTATCATATACGGGTGATGTAGTATATGATTAAAGATAGAGAACTGTAATCTATTCTAGGTGTTTGAAATAGTAGTTTCGAAATGTGATCGGCTTGGGAACATGTACAGTAGCTACAGGGCCTGGCTAATCATGGGTGAAGAGCATGATTAACACTTATAATTTTATATACTACAATAAGAGGTTATGATCACATTTCTTACTAACTACTTCCCCGCCCCCAACTAGTACTGTGGATCCAACCATGACACGTCACGATACACGAGCAAGTCAAGTCTATCATGTACAATGTCTAAATATATATGTCGTGTACAATGTCAATACGATAATCAAGGTAACATCTCATGACTGCAGATCCAAGCTATACCAGTCCGTGTAACACAGTGTCAAAGATTCAGTTGTAACATTTCAAGATCATTGAACTTATAGCAATTATCAAGAATTGGAAATTATCAGAGAATGTACTTGCCTCGGGTCCTTAGCTGGTATTTATGGATGTCCTGTTCCAGAGTATCCCCTGGTAAACCAACAGTCCTATAAACACATCACAATATGACATTTGTATCAGAAGCTACGCTAACACACAGTCTATAAATACTGGCCTCAGGGCCATGCCAGACAGGGCACTTAGTCAACTAGGGTCATCTAGTAGGACTACCTATTTAAATAATCATCTTATTAATTAATTACATATAATCTCCATCAATATCAATAATAGATATATGCATAACTATATACTTTAAAAATAAATAATACTTGCATATAAACATAATAAAATAATACTTGTATGTATATATATATATATACATAATTCATGAAATATATCTAAAATATATACCAATATAAATTACTTGCTATAGTTGCACATTTTTACCAAAATACGTTCATTTATATATATTTGTTCATTTATACCAAAATACGTTTTTATTATATACTAGTACCAAATTAATTATATATATAGATATATATATACGTACATATCAATGTAACACAGATATATATAACTACTGTTTAAACATTTAATTAAAAATACATAATTACATATACAGTTAATTAATACATACCTGTACTTATACAATTAAATATTTACAAAAGAAATAATATACATATCTGTAATTAACATTACTAATACATTGTGTATTTAACTATTAAATAAATAAATGCTACGCATATTCATGCATTTAAAGCATCAATTAAATACATACGTAATTATATAATTTAATTATCTACTATACTCATATAATTGATTACTAATAAATAATATAATATACATTTACATATTTATACATTTATTGGAAAAATATACCAAAATAAATTCATACTAGCATATATTTTTATTTAATAATGTCATAAAATAAACCTATGTATACATATACATATATATATACAATTTAAATTAAATGCATATACTAAATTTTACATTAATTAAAAATATATAAACAAAACATTTATATGTATATACGTTAATCAATATTATATGTACTATTTAACATTTAATAAAAATAATACTATTCACAAACCTACAATACATCAACTAAATACCTACAAATATATATACGTATTATACATATCCATACGTATATATATATATACATATATATATATAAGGATATATATATATATATACAAAGAGAAAAAGAGGAGATGAAAAACTTACAGAGGGAAGTTGCTGGCCGCCGGAGTGACCGCCGGGCTGAGCAGTCGCCGCCGGGAAGGACTCGCGAGGGGCCGCCGGAGGGAGTGCAGCAGCGCCGCCGGCGCGAGGGGCTCCGGGCTTGGAGCAGCCGGCCGGATTCGCTGTTGATGGTGGTGTGGTGTTGATGGGAGGTCGGGGAGGAGCAGCCGCGGGCCGCCGGATGGCCGCCGGGCTGGACGCTCGTGAGGGGGAGTGGCCACCTGGGCCGGAGACAGCAGGGTAGCAGTGGGCGCCGGACTGCGATGGGGAACGCCGGGTTGAGGAGCTCGAGCAGCCGCCGTGGGGGAGTCTGCCGGGGTTCAGCAGCGGGCGGAGGACAGCCGGGCCGGAGGGGATACACGGGGAGTCGGGGAGAACTCACCGCCGGAGAAGGAGAATGGTGTGGGCGGTCGGCTGTACACAGCAGAGGAGGAGCGGGGTCGCCTGGCCGCCGGGGTCGGGAAGAGTTCGCCGGCCGGAGCACAGCAAATAGGGGTGAGGGTGGTGAACAGTGTTCCCCCCTCCCCTAGATTTCAAATTCAAAAATACAAAAGGAGGAGAAGAAGAAGGAAGAAGAAGAGAAGGAAAGAGAAGAAGAAAGGAGAAGGAAGAAAAACTACATACGTATGAGAGAGGATGTGGGGGCTTGGGGAATTTTTGGAGGCTTGTGAGGTGGTGTTTTCTAGGTTGCATAGGGATTAGGGTTTGAGAGTACAAGTCATTAAATAGGGAGAGAGAGGGTGTGGTGGAGGGTTGTGATGGGCCAATTTCTAATGAATGGCTAGGATTGAACATGAGGAATTTATTCATGGGGGTTGAGGGTTCTTAATTAAAATTAATAGGCTCCCTCATTGATTAAAATAATTAGGTGTTGGCACCTACAATTGAATAATTGTAACTTAGCCCCTTAAATTCGGGAAATTGCACAAACACATGAAATGACGAAAATTGGGCGGGCGATTCGGGGTCCGATGTTTTGTAGGGTCAGGGGGCACTGTAAGATGGGTATGGGCTGAATTTGCAGGGCACTGGAATTAAATTGGGATTTTAAAATCAGATAAAATGGTATCCTCAATTTAAATAGAAATAAAATGCAAGTTGTGTTCAACAATTAATTAGGAGTACTTGGAGCCAAAATCAGGTCAGGTCATCAATACCAATATTGAAGAAGACTCAGAACAGAATATTACCCTAATTTGGGCCGCACGAAAAATAGGTCAAGATGGCCTCCAATTTTTGATTGGAACGCATAACGATACAAAATAGGAGTTTTAAAATAAACGTCCGCGACGATTTTTGTGCGGCTAGAAATAATGCACAGGGAGCAAAATTATGAGTTGCAAAAATAGCAGAATTGAAGTCATTAAATAGGGATTAGGGATTAGGGTTTTGGAGGCTTGTGAGGTGGTGTTTTCTAGGTTGCATAGGGATTAGGGTTTGAGAGTACAAGTCATTAAATAGGGAGAGAGAGGGTGTGGTGGAGGGTTGTGATGGGCCAATTTCTAATGAATGGCTAGGATTGAACATGAGGAATTTATTTATGGGGGTTGAGGGTTCTTAATTAAAATTAATAGGCTCCCTCATTGATTAAAATAATTAGGTGTTGGCACCTACAATTGAATAATTGCAACTTAGCCCCTTAAATTCGGGAAATTGCACAAACACATGAAATGACAAAAATTGGGCGGGCGATTCGGGATCCGATGTTTTGTAGGGTCAGGGGGCACTGTAAGATGGGTATGGGCTGAATTTGCAGGGCACTGGAATTAAATTGGGATTTTAAAATCAGATAAAATGGTATCCTCAATTTAAATAGAAATAAAATGCAAGTTGTGTTCAACAATTAATTAGGAGTACTTGGAGCCAAAATCAGGTCAGGTCATCAATACCAATATTGAAGAAGACTCAGAACAGAATATTACCTAATTTGGGCCGCACGAAAAATAGGTCAAGATGGCCTCCAATTTTCGATTGGAACGCACAACGATACAAAATAGGAGTTTTAAAATAAACGTCCGCGACAATTTTTGTGCGGCTAGAAATAATGCACAGGGAGCAAAATTATGAGTTGCAAAAAATAGCAGAATTGAAGGCGGGCATGTCTAGGACAAGATTGTGAAATTTGTTGGAAGACAAAAGTCAGGATACTGCTCCAAATATCGAAGCAAAGGCAAATGCGCAAAATATTAAATAAAATACAGTAATTAATTACACCTCCAATAAATTAATTCTAAAATAAAACAATTAACCTCAAAATACCGTAATTCCGACAGGTGCTCATCTACTGGCTTCTAGGTCAAGTCTACCATCACAAACACAATGAACACTGTCTATAATATAATATATTAAGTACACATCATACAGTTATTTAATTTAAATATATACTATTCATGTAATTAATTTAATTGTAAATAACATAATGTTAAATACTGTAAAAATTCGAAAATTCCCCTGTTTTCAGAATGTGGTAGTGACAAGTCTACCCACCTTAAAAGAATTTCGTCCTCGAAATTAAAATCCTCATACTAGTATTTAAATCATACACACTATTATTCCCTCAATTAAATTCATCAACCACGAATAATCCACAAGGTCTTTTCACAATTTCAAAAATCTGAAATTATTTGTATTCTTGTAAAAATCCTCGACATAGAATCAAAGTCCCTTTTTATCAAAAATTTCCTGAAAGTTTTTAGCTACTAATTTGATACTCAGAATTTAATATCCACTCCTCAAAACTCAACAATATGATATTTAAGGATTCTCCAAATGTCACATTCAAATATAAAGTTCTAAAATTCATAACTTGCAATCCATTAAATATATTGATAATCCCCCAATTTTCCAAATTTTTTTTTTTAACCCATTTAATCATGTCATAATCTTCCTGGAATTAACACATCATAAATTCCGTCATGTTAAATTCTTGACCCTTTATTTAAATCAATGTTTATCCTCGAATTTTTAAATCCTCGATTGTTTTATTTATGTATTTATTTCCATCAAAATTAAATTCCTTGAATCATATAATCATGAACTACTCCATATTGTTATTTCACAATAAATTCTTTCAAAAAATTCTATAATTATCATATCCCTAAAAATCTTCAAAATAAATCAAATCCCATTCTTATCACAATATCCTCCAAAATTTTAAGTTTAATAACGAAATACAAGAATTTAATATTCAATCCTCTAATTGAAATCCAGTCAGTGCATATTTCAAAATTGAATCTCGTCCCCAATTTGAATTTAACACTAATCCATTTGTGTTCTTATCCCTCGAATTTTTTTTTTTTTCCATAATATGCAACGATGTAATACTTATGGAACCTCCAATACAATATTCAAAAATATAAGTTCACAATTTGCAGTCCAACAATTTTTATCGATGGCCTTCTTAAATTCCTCAAATTCACTGATAAATTCAATCATTTCATAATTTCTAAAAATCAATGTTTTAACAAAAACTTCAATTACGCCATATTAAATTCCCAACTCTTTATTTAATTTAATATTTTTCCTCAAAATTTTAGGCACCTTGTCTCTCTTTGTCAAGTCATAACCTCTTCGTTAATCTTTACTACAGTTAAATCCTCAACAATCAAAGTCTAAGAGAATTCTACCTACACTCATACAACATGCAACCTAAGGGAAATATGTATGATCATGGTGTCTTTTGTCATGGTATTGCAGTCTCTGTATCAGGGGTATTACTAACTACATTATAACAAGAAATCATGCATGCAACTATGGTACTAAGGAATCAATCAATCAATCAAGAAAAAGAACATGAGGAAAGAAAAGAAAGAACCTGCTAACATATCACTTGCAATATCTTCTAACATAATCATAGGTCAAATGGTGCATGGAAAGTTTGATACCTCTATCTCTTTAGGTACCACACTTTACTACAAGCATACTCACTGCTAGCTTCCTTACCTACTGCAATAGTTGATATTAGTTATTCTTATCACGCAAGTGCATATCAATTGCAACACACTATACTAAGTACTGCTCTCTCTAATACACCCTAGATTGACACCCAAGTCGGTTGGCAGTGAGATCTCAATCATACTCAAGTCATCAGATCCTTACACATGTATATCATCTACTCATATATACTAATATATCTCTCCCACTATAAGATCTTATCCTCAAATAAAATTCCTCAAAATAACTCCTCGAATAAATTTTAAAGTAAAATTGCATATACTTTCCTCAAGACCAATTATCTAAATACTGAAATGAAAATTTAATCACCTTAAAGATCCTTACAGACTTGTCTAGGTTTATTGAATCGAATCTGAATCCTCAAAATAAAATTTTAATAACAATATTTCAACTCCTTAATTTCAAAATTTTGCAATTCATTGAAATCTTCAAAATAAATTTTAATAACAATCTCAATCTTCTCAGAATTCAAAAATTTGAAATTCATTTTCAATCTTAAATTAAAATTTAAATCCACCTTCTGCAATCCAATAGCCCTAGTGTTAATCCTTTTCACTGTCCTCATTGACGGCATCATCAAATAATATCATAATTCAGTCTGCAAATTTACCTTGATATGAAATCAACTCTATAATGAAACCAAAATCCTAATTTAATACCTAATCAATAACAACAAGCAAATTCAACATCAATAGGTGAGAATGGACGGAACAAAGGAATGATTTAAATTAGAAATTTTAACAAGGAATCCTTAGAGGATGTGAGTTCAAAAGAACTGGATTGAGGACGGAAGGTATCTTTACCGCTAGTAAAGAAGCGATGGAACAAAGTCCTGGAATAACAGAAAATAGATAAGTCTTGAGATGATACTTTAAGAACCAATTTAAGATACAACCTGATAATCATACACGTCTGTCAGAAATCATGACACACAGAATCCTCGCCACGCCAGTAAGCAGAGATGCGATAAACGACAGGTTCCGTAACTAAGGTATGCAACCCTATAATCATGTCATCTAGAATCCTCGCCACGCCAACCGGTATGGCTGCGAGAGACCCTAAGTTTCATAACTACAGTATGTACATCCAAGTCAGGTTCCTACGTTCCCGTCACGACAGCTAATATGGCTGCGATAAACTCTAGGTTCCATAACCAAAGTAGACGTTTTACCTTTCTCACTGTCCTCATCAATATATGTCATCAGATGATACCATAAATTCTAGTCCGTAAAATTTATCTCAATATGAAATCAAAACTCCACAACGATATCAGGAATTAAAGTTAACAACTGGTCAACAAGGATCAAACCCAATATCAATAAGTGAGAACGGAAGAAAACAAGGGCGAAGGATTTAAATTGGAATTTATAATGAGATTCTCAAGGGTCGTCCCAGGAATCTCTCAAATAATTTGTGATTGAGTATCCTCTCTCATCCTAGTATCCTAGGTTCTATGTCCTATAGCAGGCACGCAATAGTGTAACAAAGATGCCACACTACTACGACATTGCTCTAAATGCGAAGTCTGACCTGCATGGGCCACCACTAAAAATGTGTCACGACCCGCACCCGGTTTAGGGGCACAAGTGCGTGGATACGTCCAGCCTACGCCGCAGCATTGGCGGTAGAACGCTGTCTAGGTATTGATACTATCTAACTAATGTCACGCAAATATCCAATCTCCATTAGGAGGCACGGATGACACAAATAGATGAACATATACTCAATCACAGAATTACAACACGATAAGATTTCGAAACAGAAATCTAAATTAAACACATCACAAGTCCACAAGAAATAACTTAACTTAACAATATCCAAGAATCATCAAAATGCCGGAGACAAATCCGGTACCAAATAGACTGTTAAAAGAACTAACTAAAAAATAGTATTTTCCAGCTAGACCTCCTGGAATCACAACTACTATCAAGTCTGCAGCTACTCACCATATGGTCCATAAAGTGTCGGACAGCGGTCCTCTAAGGCATAGTCTGGAAAAATGTTTCCAGTCAGGAAGGAGCAAAGTAACACTCTCAAATAATAGTTCCATTAATTTGATAATGTCTATAATACAATAAAACATGTCATGCTGGCTACTGAGAAGACAGTGAAATAAATGCAATGGTAATTTAAGAGAGACAGGCAATGTAAAGAGACATGCAATAGGCAATATGGTACAGTCAGTGCATGTATAAAAAATGGAAGAACAAGGTACAGTATCATATACGGGTGATGTAGTATATGATTAAAGATAGAGAACTGTAATCTATTCTAGGTGTTTGAAATAGTAGTTTCGAAATGTGATCGGCTTGGGAACATGTACAGTAGCTACAGGGCCTGGCTAATCATGGGTGAAGAGCATGATTAACACTTATAATTTTATATACTACAATAAGAGGTTATGATCACATTTCTTACTAACTACTTCCCCGCCCCCAACTAGTACTGTGGATCCAACCATGACACGTCACGATACACGAGCAAGTCAAGTCTATCATGTACAATGTCTAAATATATATGTCGTGTACAATGTCAATACGATAATCAAGGTAACATCTCATGACTGCAGATCCAAGCTATACCAGTCCGTGTAACACAGTGTCAAAGATTCAGTTGTAACATTTCAAGATCATTGAACTTATAGCAATTATCAAGAATTGGAAATTATCAGAGAATGTACTTGCCTCGGGTCCTTAGCTGGTATTTATGGATGTCCTGTTCCAGAGTATCCCCTGGTAAACCAACAGTCCTATAAACACATCACAATATGACATTTGTATCAGAAGCTACGCTAACACACAGTCTATAAATACTGGCCTCAGGGCCATGCCAGACAGGGCACTTAGTCAACTAGGGTCATCTAGTAGGACTACCTATTTAAATAATCATCTTATTAATTAATTACATATAATCTCCATCAATATCAATAATAGATATATGCATAACTATATACTTTAAAAATAAATAATACTTGCATATAAACATAATAAAATAATACTTGTATGTATATATATATATATACATAATTCATGAAATATATCTAAAATATATACCAATATAAATTACTTGCTATAGTTGCACATTTTTACCAAAATACGTTCATTTATATATATTTGTTCATTTATACCAAAATACGTTTTTATTATATACTAGTACCAAATTAATTATATATATAGATATATATATACGTACATATCAATGTAACACAGATATATATAACTACTGTTTAAACATTTAATTAAAAATACATAATTACATATACAGTTAATTAATACATACCTGTACTTATACAATTAAATATTTACAAAGAAATAATATACATATCTGTAATTAACATTACTAATACATTGTGTATTTAACTATTAAATAAATAAATGCTACGCATATTCATGCATTTAAAGCATCAATTAAATACATACGTAATTATATAATTTAATTATCTACTATACTCATATAATTGATTACTAATAAATAATATAATATACATTTACATATTTATTCTAAAATAAAACAATTAACCTCAAAATACCGTAATTCCGACAGGTGCTCATCTACTGGCTTCTAGGTCAAGTCTACCATCACAAACACAATGAACACTGTCTATAATATAATATATTAAAGTACACATCACACAGTTATTTAATTTAAATATATACTATTCATGCAATTAATTTAATTGTAAATAACATAATGTTAAATACTGTAAAAATTCAAAAATTCCCCTGTTTTCAGAATGTGGTAGTGACACTACGCTCATTCTATATCATGTTTCAGTTAGAATTACCCATCTACGCCCCTTTTACCATTCTACCCTCATTCTATTGACCATATCTCGGTTACGATCACCCATCGATAGCCGTTTAACCATTCTACGTTCATTCTATATCATGTTTCAGTTAGAATCACCCATCAGCACTCATTTTTACCATTCGACGCCTGTTTTAGACCATATTTTGGCTAGAATTGCTGACCTAAATACGTTCTCATCATTCTACTCCCATTCTCACACTAACCCGTCGATCAGGATCATATTTCAGTGCCTGTCTTCGCAAATCTGTGCCACTTTTACAGCATATTTCGGTTAGAATCACCCATCTATACTCGTTTTCACCAGTCTACGCATGTTCTACACAATGTTTCGGTTGGAATTGCTCACCGGTACTCGTTTTCATGATTCTGCCCCTGTTTTATACCGTATTTCGGCTAGAATCAACGATCTGAACTCGTTTTCGTCATTCTACGATCATAGTATGCCATGTTTCGCTTAGGAAGGCCCATCGATACTCGTTTAACCATTCTACGCTCATTCTATATCATGTTTCAGTTAGAATCACCCATCTACGCTCGTTTTACCATTCGACGTATGTTTTAGACCATATCTATCTAGGTCAGAATCACCCATCCACACCCGTTTTGACTATTCTACGTTCACACTATTCCATATTTTGGACCGAATCACTCATTTTTACTTGTTTTCACCAATCTAAGCTCATTCTGTACCAAATTTTTGGTTTGAATTGCCTGTCCATATTCGTTTTCATCAATCGACGACTATTCTAGACCATATCTCGGTTACGATCACCCATCGATACCCGTTTAACCATTCTACTACGCTCATTCGATACCATGTTTCAGTTAGAATCACCCATCTGTACTCGTTTTTACCATTCGACGCTTGTGTTTAGACCATATTTTGGTGAGAATTGTCGACCTAAATACGTTCTCATCATTCTACTCCCATTCTCACACTAACCCGTCGATCAGGATCACATTTCAGTGCCTGTCTTCGCAAATCCGTGCCACTTTTACAGCATATTTCGGTTAGAATCACCCATCTATACTCGTTTTCACCAGTCTACGCATGTTCTACACCATGTTTCGGTAGGAATCGCTCACCGGTACTCGTTTTCATGATTCTGCCCCTGTTTTATACCTATTTCGGCTAGAATCAACGATCTAAACTCGTTTTCGTCATTCTACGATCATAGTATGCCATGTTTCGGCTCGAATCACTCATTTATCCTTGTTTTTACCATTTTACGAGCATTTAATGCCTTATTTCGGTCAGAATCATATTCTTATAATCGTTTCACCAATCTAGGCGACTTTATACCATATGTTGGTGAAGAATCACCCGTCCATACTTGTTTTCGCTATTCTACGCCCATTCTACAACATAATTCCGGCTAGTATCACACCTATATACTCGTTTTCGCTTTCTAAGCTCGTTTTACACCATATTCCGGTTAGTATACCATGTTTCGCCTAGGAAGGCCCATCGAAACTCGTTTAACCATTCTACGCTCATTCTATATCATGTTTCAGTTAGAATCATCCATCTACGCCCGTTTTACCATTCTACCCTCATTCTATAGACCATATCTCGGTTACGATCACCCATCAATACCCGTTTAACCATTCTACGCTCATTCTATATCATGTTTCAGTTAGAATCACCCATATGCACTCGTTTTTACCATTCGACGCCTGTTTTAGACCATATTTTGGCTAGAATTGCTGACCTAAATACGTTCTCATCATTCTACTCCCATTCTCACACTAACCCGTCGATCAGGATCATATTTTAGTGCCTGTCTTCGCAAATCCGTGCCACTTTTATAGCATATTTCGGTTAGAATCACCCATCTATACTCGTTTTCACCAGTCTACGCATGTTCTACACCATGTTTCGGTTGGAATCGCTCACCGGTACTTGTTTTCATGATTCTGCCCCTGTTTTATACCGTATTTCGGCTAGAATCAACGATCTAAACTCGTTTTCGTCATTCTACGATCATAGTATGCCATGTTTCGCTTAGGAAGGCCCATCGATACTCGTTTAACCATTCTACGCACATTCTATATCATGTTTCAGTTAGAATCACCCATCTACGCTTGTTTTACCATTCGACGTATGTTTTAGACCATATCTATCTAGGTCAGAATCACCCATCCACACCCGTTTTGACTATTCTACGTTCACACTATTCCATATTTTGGACCGAATCACTCATTTTTACTTGTTTTCACCAATCTAAGCTCATTCTGTACCATAATTTTGGTTTGAATTGCCTGTCCATATTCATTTTCATCAATCGACGACTATTCTAGACCATATCTCAGTTACGATCACCCATCGATACCTGTTTAACCATTCTACTATGCTCATTCGATACCATGTTTCAGTTAGAATCACCCATCTGCACTCATTTTTACCATTCGAAACCTGTGTTTAGACCATATTTTGGTGAGAATTGCCGACCTAAATACGTTCTCATCATTCTACTCCCATTCTCACACTAACCCGTCGATCAGGATCACATTTCAGTGCCTGTCTTCGCAAATCCGTGCCACTTTTACAGCATATTTCGGTTAGAATCACCCGTCTATACTCGTTTTCACCAGTCTACGCATGTTCTACACCATGTTTCGGTAGGAATCGCTCACCGGTACTCGTTTTCATGATTCTGCCCCTGTTTTATACCGTATTTCGGCTAGAATAAACGATTTAAACTCGTTTTCGTCATTTTACGATCATAGTATGCCATGTTTCGGCTCGAATCACTCATTTATCCTTGTTTTCACCATTTTACGAGCATTTAATGCCTCATTTCGGTTAGAATCATATTCTTATAATCGTTTCACCAATCTAGGCGACTTTATACCATATGTTGGTGAAGAATCACCCGTCCATACTTGTTTTCGCTATTTTACGCCCATTCTACAACATAATTCCGGCTAGTATCACACCTATATACTCGTTTTTGCTTTCTAAGCTCGTTTTACACCATATTCCGGTTAGTATACCATGTTTCGCCTAGGAAGGCCCATCGAAACTCGTTTAACCATTCTACGCTCATTCTATATCATGTTTCAGTTAGAATCACCCATCTACGCTCGTTTTACCATTCTACCCTCATTCTATAGACCATATCTCGGTTACGATCACCCATCGATAGCCGTTTAACCATTCTACGCTCATTCTATATCATGTTTCAGTTAGAATCACCCATCTGCACTCATTTTTACCATTCGACGCCTGTTTTAGACCATATTTTGGCTAGAATTGCTGACTTAAATATGTTCTCATCATTCTACTCCCATTCTCACACTAACCCGTCGATCAGGATCACATTTCAGTGCCTGTCTTCGCAAATCCGTGCCACTTTTACAGCATATTTCGGTTAGAATCACACATCTATACTCGTTTTCACCAGTCTACGCATGTTCTACACCATGTTTCGGTTGGAATCGCTCACCGGTACTCATTTTCATGATTCTGCCCCTGTTTTATACAGTATTTCGGCTAGAATCAACGATCTAAACTCGTTTTCGTCATTCTACGATCATAGTATGCCATGTTTCGCTTAGGAAGGCCCATCGATACTCGTTTTACCATTCTACGCTCATTCTATATCATGTTTCAGTTAGAATCACCCATCTACGCTCGTTTTACCATTCGACGTATGTTTTAGACCATATCTATCTAGGTCAGAATCACCCATCCACCCCCGTTTTGACTCTTCTACGTTCACACTATTCCATATTTTGGACCGAATCACTCATTTTTACTTGTTTTCACCAATCTAAGCTCATTCTGTACCATAATTTTGGTTTGAATTGCCTGTCCATATTCGTTTTCACCAATCGACGACTATTCATATTTCAGTGCCTGTCTTCGCAAATCCGTGCCACTTTTACAGCATATTTCGGTTAGAATCACCCGTCTATACTCGTTTTCACCAGTCTACGCATGTTCTACACCATGTTTCGGTAGGAATTGCTCACCGGTACTCGTTTTCATGATTCTGCCCTGTTTTATACCGTATTTCGGCTAGAATCAATGATCTAAACTCGTTTTCGTCATTCTACGATCATAGTATGCCATGTTTCGGCTCGAATCACTCATTTATCCTTGTTTTCACCATTTTACGAGCATTTAATGCCTCATTTTGGTTAGAATCATATTCTTATAATCGTTTCACCAATCTAGGTGACTTTATACCATATATTGGTGAAGAATCACCCGTCCATACTTGTTTTTGCTATTCTACGCCCATTCTACAACATAATTCCGGCTAGTATCACACCTATATACTCGTTTCGCTTTCGAAGCTCGTTTTACACCATATTCCGGTTAGTATACCATGTTTCGCCTAGGAAGGCCCATCGAAACTCGTTTAACCATTCTACGCTCATTCTATATCATGTTTCAGTTAGAATCACCCATCTACGCCCCTTTTACCATTCTACCCTCATTCTATTGACCATATCTCGGTTACGATCATCCATCGATAGCCGTTTAACCATTCTACGCTCATTCTATATCATGTTTCAGTTAGAATCACCCATCTGCACTCGTTTTTACCATTCGACGCCTGTTTTAGACCATATTTTGGCTAGAATTGCTGACCTAAATACGTTCTCATCATTCTACTCCCATTCTCACACTAACCCGTCGATCAGGACCATATTTCAGTGCCTGTCTTCGCAAATCTGTGCCACTTTTACAGCATATTTCGGTTAGAATCATCCATCTATACTCGTTTTTACCAGTCTACGCATGTTCTACACCATGTTTTCGGTTGGAATCGCTCACCGGTACTCGTTTTCATGATTCTGCTCCTGTTTTATACCGTATTTCGGCTAGAATCAACGATCTGAACTCGTTTTCGTCATTCTACGATCATAGTATGCCATGTTTCGCTTAGGAAGGCCCACCGATACTCGTTTAACCATTCTACGCTCATTCTATATCATGTTTCAGTTAGAATCACCCATCTACGCTCGTTTACCATTCGACGTATGTTTTAGACCATATCTATCTAGGTCAGAATCACCCATCCACACCCGTTTTGACTATTCTACGTTCACACTATTCCATATTTTGGACCGAATCACTCATTTTTACTTGTTTTTACCAATCTAAGCTCATTCTGTACCAAATTTTTGGTTTGAATTGCCTGTCCATATTCGTTTTCATCAATCGACGACTATTCTAGACCATATCTCGGTTAGGATCACCATCGATACCCGTTTAACCATTCTACTACGCTCATTCGATACCATGTTTCAGTTAGAATCACCATCTGCACTCGTTTTTACCATTCGACGCCTGTGTTTAGACCATATTTTGGTGAGAATTGCTGACCTAAATACGTTCTCATCATTCTACTCCCATTCTCACACTAACCCGTCGATCAGGATCACATTTCAGTGCCTGTCTTCGCAAATCCGTGCCACTTTTACAGCATATTTCGGTTAGAATCACCCATCTATACTCGTTTTCACCAGTCTACGCATGTTCTACACCATGTTTCGGTAGGAATCGCTCACCGGTACTCGTTTTCATGATTCTGCCCCTGTTTTATACCGTATTTCGGCTAGAATCAACGATCTAAACTCGTTTTCGTCATTCTACGATCATAGTATGCCATGTTTCGGCTCGAATCACTCATTTATCCTTGTTTTCACCATTTTACGAGCATTTAATGCCTTATTTCGGTCAGAATCATATTCTTATAATCGTTTCACCAATCTAGGCGACTTCATACCATATGTTGGTGAAGAATCACCCGTCCATACTTGTTTTCGCTATTCTACGCCCATTCTACAACATAATTCCGGCTAGTATCACACCTATATACTCGTTTTTGCTTTCTAAGCTCGTTTTACACCATATTCCGGTTAGTATACCATGTTTCGCCTAGGAAGGCCCATCGAAACTCGTTTAACCATTCTACGCTCATTCTATATCATGTTTCAGTTAGAATCACCCATCTACGCCCGTTTTACCAATCTACCCTCATTCTATAGACCATATCTCGGTTACGATCACCCATCAATACCCGTTTAACCATTCTACGCTCATTCTATATCATGTTTCAGTTAGAATCACCCATATGCACTTGTTTTTACCATTCGATGCCTATTTTAGACTATATTTTGGCTAGAATTGCTGACCTAAATACGTTCTCATCATTCTACTCCCATTCTCACACTAACCCGTCGATCAGGATCACATTTCAGTGCCTGTCTTCGCAAATCCGTGCCACTTTTATAGCATATTTCGGTTAGAATCACCATCTATACTCGTTTTCACCAGTCTACGCATGTTCTACACCATGTTTCGGTTGGAATCGCTCACCGGTACTCGTTTTCATGATTCTGCCCCTATTTTATACCGTATTTCGGCTAGAATCAACGATCTAAACTCGTTTTCGTCATTCTACGATCATAGTATGCCATGTTTCGCTTAGGAAGGCCCATCGATACTCGTTTAACCATTCTACGCACATTCTATATCATGTTTCAGTTAGAATCACCCATCTACGCTCGTTTTACCATTCGACGTATGTTTTAGACCATATCTATCTAGGTCAGAATCACCCATCCACACCCGTTTTGACTATTCTACGTTCACACTATTTCATATTTTGGACCGAATCACTCATTTTTACTTGTTTTCACCAATCTAAGCTCATTCTGTACCATAATTTTGGTTTGAATTGCCTGTCCATATTCGTTTTCATCAATCGACGACTATTCTAGACCATATCTCGGTTACGATCACCCATCGATAGCCGTTTAACCATTCTACGCTCATTCTATATCATGTTTCAGTTAGAATCACCCATCTGCACTTATTTTTACCATTCGACGCCTGTTTTAGACCATATTTTGGCTAGAATTGCTGACCTAAATACGTTCTCATCATTCTACTCCCATTCTCACACTAACCCGTCGATCAGGATCATATTTCAGTGCCTGTCTTCGCAAATCCGTGCCACTTTTATAGCATATTTCGGTTAGAATCACACATCTATACTCGTTTTCACCAGTCTTCGCATATTCTACACCATGTTTCGGTTGGAATCGCTCACCGGTACTCGTTTTCATTATTCTGCCCCTGTTTTATACCGTATTTCGGCTAGAATCAACGATCTAAACTCGTTTTCGTCATTCTACGATCATAGTATGCCATGTTTTGCTTAGGAAGGCCCATCGATACTCGTTTTACCATTCTACGCTCATTCTATATCATGTTTCAGTTAGAATCACCCATCTACGCTCGTTTTACCATTCGACGTATGTTTTAGACCATATCTATCTAGGTCAGAATCACCCATCCACCCCCGTTTTGACTCTTCTACGTTCACACTATTCCATATTTTGGACGAATCACTCATTTTTACTTGTTTTCACCAATCTAAGCTCATTCTGTACCATAATTTTGGTTTGAATTGCCTGTCCATATTCGTTTTCACCAATCGACGACTATTCACATTTCAGTGCCTGTCTTCGCAAATCCGTGCCACTTTTACAGCATATTTTGGTTAGAATCACCCGTCTATACTCGTTTTCACCAGTCTACGCATGTTCTACACCATGTTTCGGTAGGAATTGCTCACCGGTACTCGTTTTCATAATTCTGCCCCTGTTTTATACCGTATTTCGGCTAGAATCAATGATCTAAACTCGTTTTCGTCATTCTACGATCATAGTATGCCATGTTTCGGCTCGAATCACTCATTTATCCTTGTTTTCACCATTTTACGAGCATTTAATGCCTCATTTCGGTTAGAATCATATTCTTATAATCGTTTCACCAATCTAGGCGACTTTATACCATATGTTGGTGAAGAATCACCCGTCCATACTTGTTTTCGCTATTCTACGCCCATTCTACAACATAATTCCGGCTAGTATCACACCTATATACTCGTTTTCGCTTTCGAAGCTCGTTTTACACCATATTCCGGTTAGTATACCATGTTTCGCCTAGGAAGGCCCATCGAAACTCGTTTAACCATTCTACGCTCATTCTATATCATGTTTCAGTTAGAATCACCCATCTACGCCCCTTTTACCATTCTACCCTCATTCTATTAACCATATCTCGGTTACGATCACCCATCGATAGCCGTTTAACCATTCTACGTTCATTCTATATCATGTTTCAGTTAGAATCACCCATCTGCACTCGTTTTTACCATTCGACGCCTGTTTTAGACCATATTTTGGCTAGAATTGCTGACCTAAATACGTTCTCATCATTCTACTCCCATTCTCACACTAACCCATCGATCAGGATCATATTTCAGTGCCTGTCTTCGCAAATCTGTGCCACTTTTACAGCATATTTAGGTTAGAATCACCCATCTATACTCGTTTTCACCAGTCTACGCATGTTCTACACCATGTTTCGGTTGGAATCGCTCACCGGTACTCGTTTTTATGATTCTGCCCCTGTTTTATACCGTATTTCGGCTAGAATCAACGATCTGAACTCGTTTTCGTCATTCTACGATCATAGTATGCCATGTTTCGCTTAGGAAGACCCATCGATACTCGTTTAACCATTCTACGCTCATTCTATATCATGTTTCAGTTAGAATCACCCATCTACGCTCGTTTTACCATTCGACGTATCTTTTAGACCATATCTATCTAGGTCAGAATCACCCATCCACACCGTTTTGACTATTCTACGTTCACACTATTCCATATTTTGGACCGAATCACTCATTTTTACTTGTTTTTCACCAATCTAAGCTCATTCTGTACCAAATTTTTGGTTTGAATTGCCTGTCCATATTCGTTTTCATCAATCGACGACTATTCTAGACCATATCTCGGTTACGATCACCCATCGATACCCGTTTAACCATTCTACTACGGTCATTCGATACCATGTTTCAGTTAGAATCACCCATCTGCACTCGTTTTTACCATTCGACGCCTGTGTTTAGACCATATTTTGGTGAGAATTGCCGACCTAAATACGTTCTCATCATTCTACTCCCATTCTCACACTAACCCGTCGATCAGGATCACATTTCAGTGCCTGTCTTCGCAAATCCGTGCCACTTTTACAGCATATTTCGGTTAGAATCACCCGTCTATACTCGTTTTCACCAGTCTACGCATGTTCTACATCATGTTTCGGTAGGAATCGCTCACCGTACTCGTTTTCATGATTCTGCCCCTGTTTTATACCGTATTTCGGCTAGAATCAACGATCTAAACTCGTTTTCGTCATTCTACGATCATAGTATGCCATGTTTCGGCTCGAATCACTCATTTATCCTTGTTTTCACCATTTTACGAGCATTTAATGCCTTATTTCGGTCAGAATCATATTCTTATAATCGTTTCACCAATCTAGGCGACTTCATACCATATGTTGGTGAAGAATCACCCGTCCATACTTGTTTTCGCTATTCTACGCCCATTCTACAACATAATTCCGGCTAGTATCACACCTATGTACTCGTTTTCGCTTTCTAAGCTCGTTTTACACCATATTCCGGTTAGTATACCATGTTTCGCCTAGGAAGGCCCATCGAAACTCGTTTAACCATTCTACGCTCATTCTATATCATAGTTTCAGTTAGAATCACCCATCTACGCCCGTTTTACCATTCTACCCTCATTCTATAGACCATATCTCGGTTACGATCACCCATCGATAGCCGTTTAACCATTCTACGCTCATTCTATATCATGTTTCAGTTAGAATCACCCATATGCACTCGTTTTTACCATTCGACGCCTGTTTTAGACCATATTTTGGCTAGAATTGCTGACCTAAATACGTTCTCATCATTCTACTCCCATTCTCACACTAACCCGTCGATCAGGATCACATTTTAGTGCCTGTCTTCGCAAATCCGTGCCACTTTTACAGCATATTTCGGTTAGAATCACACATCTATACTCGTTTTCACCAGTCTACGCATGTTCTACACCATATTTCGGTTGGAATCGCTCACCGGTACTCGTTTTCATGATTCTGCCCCTGTTTTATACCGTATTTCGGCTAGAATCAACGATCTAAACTCGTTTTCGTCATTCTACGATCATAGTATGCCATGTTTCGCTTCGGAAGGCCCATCGATACTCGTTTTACCATTCTACGCTCATTCTATATCATGTTTCAGTTAGAATCACCCATCTACGCTCGTTTTACCATTCGATGTATGTTTTAGACCATATCTATCTAGGTCAGAATCACCCATCCACACCCGTTTTGACTATTCTACGTTCACACTATTCCATATTTTGGACCGAATCACTCATTTTTACTTATTTTCACCAATCTAAGCTCATTCTGTACCATAATTTTGGTTTGAATTGCCTGTCCATATTCGTTTTCACCAATCGACGACTATTCACATTTCAGTGCCTGTCTTCGCAAATCGTGCCACTTTTACAGCATATTTCGGTTAGAATCACCCGTCTATACTCGTTTTCACCAGTCTACGCATGTTCTACACCATGTTTCGGTAGAATTGCTCACCGGTACTCGTTTTCATGATTTTGCCCCTGTTTTATACCGTATTTCGGCTAGAATCAATAATCTAAACTCGTTTTCGTCATTCTACGATCATAGTATGCCATGTTTCGGCTCGAATCACTCATTTATCCTTGTTTTCACCATTTTATGAGCATTTAATGCCTCATTTCGGTTAGAATCATATTCTTATAATCGTTTCACCAATCTAGGCGACTTTATACCATATGTTGGTGAAGAATCACCCGTCCATACTTGTTTTCGCTATTCTACGCCCATTCTACAACATAATTCCGGCTAGTATCACACCTATATACTCGTTTTCGCTTTCGAAGCTCGTTTTATACCATATTCCGGTTAGTATACCATGTTTCGCCTAGGAAGGTCCATCGAAACTCGTTTAACCATTCTACGCTCATTCTATATCATGTTTCAGTTAGAATCACCCATCTACGCCCCTTTTACCATTCTACCCTCATTCTATTGACCATATCTCGGTTACGATCATCCATCGATAGCCGTTTAACCATTCTACGCTTATTCTATATCATGTTTCAGTTAGAATCACCCATCTGCACTCGTTTTTACCATTCGACGCCTGTTTTAGACCATATTTTGGCTAGAATTGTTGACCTAAATACGTTCTCATCATTCTACTCCCATTCTCACACTAACCCGTCGATCAGGATCATATTTCAGTGCCTGTCTTCGCAAATCTGTGCCACTTTTACAGCATATTTCGGTTAGAATCATCCATCTATACTCGTTTTCACCAGTCTACGCATGTTCTACACCATGTTTCGGTTGGAATCGCTCACCGGTACTCGTTTTCATGATTCTGCCCCTGTTTTATACCGTATTTCGGCTAGAATCAACGATCTGAACTCATTTTCGTCATTCTACGATCATAGTATGCCATGTTTCGCTTAGGAAGGCCCATCGATACTCGTTTAACCATTCTACGCTCATTCTATATCATGTTTCAGTTAGAATCACCCATCTACGCTCGTTTTACCATTCGACGTATGTTTTAGACCATATCTATCTAGGTCAGAATCACCCATCCACACCCGTTTTGACTATTCTATGTTCACACTATTCCATATTTTGGACCGAATCACTCATTTTTAGTTGTTTTCACCAATCTAAGCTCATTCTGTACCAAATTTTTGGTTTGAATTGCCTGTCCATATTCGTTTTCATCAATCGACGACTATTCTAGACCATATCTCGGTTATGATCACCCATCGATACCCGTTTAACCATTCTACTACGCTCATTCGATACCATGTTTCAGTTAGAATCACCCATCTGCACTCGTTTTTACCATTCGACGCCTGTGTTTAGACCATATTTTGGTGAGAATTGCTGACCTAAATACGTTCTCATCATTCTACTCCCATTCTCACACTAACCCATCGATCAGGATCACATTTCAGTGCCTGTCTTCGCAAATCCGTGCCACTTTTACAGCATATTTCGGTTAGAATCACCCATCTATACTCGTTTTCACCAGTCTACGCATGTTCTACACCATGTTTCGGTAGGAATCGCTCACCGGTACTCGTTTTCATGATTCTGCCCCTGTTTTATACCGTATTTCGGCTAGAATCAACGATCTAAACTCGTTTTCGTCATTCTACGATCATAGTATGCCATGTTTCGGCTCGAATCACTCATTTATCCTTGTTTTCACCATTTTACGAGCATTTAATGCCTTATTTCGGTCAGAATCATATTCTTATAATCGTTTCACCAATCTAGGCGACTTCATACCATATGTTGGTGAAGAATCACCCGTCCATACTTGTTTTCGCTATTCTACGCCCAATTCTACAACATAATTCCGGCTAGTATCACACCTATATACTCGTTTTCGCTTTCTAAGCTCGTTTTACACCATATTCCGGTTAGTATACCATGTTTCGCCTAGGAAGGCCCATCGAACTCGTTTAACCATTCTACGCTCATTCTATATCATGTTTCAGTTAGAATCACCCATCTACGCCCGTTTTACCATTCTACCCTCATTCTATAGACCATATCTCGGTTACGATCACCCATCAATACCCGTTTAACCATTCTACGCTCATTCTATATCATGTTTCAGTTAGAATCACCCATATGCACTCGTTTTTACCATTCGACGCCTGTTTTAGACCATATTTTGGCTAGAATTGCTGACCTAAATACGTTCTCATCATTCTACTCCCATTCTCACACTAACCCGTCGATCAGGATCACATTTCAGTGCCTGTCTTCGCAAATCCGTGCCACTTTTATAGCAATATTTCGGTTAGAATCACCCATCTATACTCGTTTTCACCAGTCTACGCATGTTCTACACCATGTTTCGGTTGGAATCGCTCACCGGTACTCATTTTCATGATTCTGCCCCTGTTTTATACCGTATTTCGGCTAGAATCAACGATCTAACTCGTTTTCGTCATTCTACGATCGTAGTATGCCATGTTTCGCTTAGGAAGGCCCATCGATACTCGTTAAACCATTCTACGCACATTCTATATCATGTTTCAGTTAGAATCACCCATCTACGCTCGTTTTACCATTCGACGTATGTTTTAGACCATATCTATCTAGGTCAGAATCACCCATCCACACCCGTTTTGACTATTCTACGTTCACACTATTTTATATTTTGGACCGAATCACTCATTTTTACTTGTTTTTACCAATCTAAGCTCATTCTGTACCATAATTTTGGTTTGAATTGCCTGTCCATATTCGTTTTCAACAATCGACGACTATTCTAGACCATATCTCGGTTACGATCACCCATCGATAGCCGTTTAACCATTCTACGCTCATTCTATATCATGTTTCAGTTAGAATCACCCATCTGCACTCATTTTTACCATTCGACGCCTGTTTTAGACCATATTTTGGCTAGAATTGCTGACCTAAATACGTTCTCATCATTCTACTCCCATTCTCACACTAACCCGTCGATCAGGATCATATTTCAGTGCCTGTCTTCGCAAATCTGTGCCACTTTTACAGCATATTTCGGTTAGAATCACACATCTATACTCGTTTTTACCAGTCTACGCATGTTCTACACATGTTTCGGTTGGAATCGCTCACCGGTACTCATTTTCATGATTCTGCCCCTGTTTTATACCGTATTTCGGCTAGAATCAACGATCTAAACTCGTTTTCGTCATTCTACGATCATAGTATGCCATGTTTGCTTAGGAAGGCCCATCGATACTCGTTTTACCATTCTACGCTCATTCTATATCATGTTTCAGTTAGAATCACCCATCTACGCTCGTTTTACCATTCGACGTATGTTTTAGACCATATCTATCTAGGTCAGAATCACCCATCCACACCCGTTTTGACTATTCTACGTTCACACTATTCCATATTTTGGACCGAATCACTCATTTTTACTTGTTTTCACCAATCTAAGCTCATTCTGTACCATAATTTTGGTTTGAATTGCCTGTCCATATTCGTTTTCACCAATCGACGACTATTCACATTTCAGTGCCTGTCTTCGCAAATCCGTACCACTTTTACAGCATATTTTGGTTAGAATCACCCGTCTATACTCGTTTTTACCAGTCTACGCATGTTCTACACCATGTTTCGGTAGGAATTGCTCACCGTACTCGTTTTCATAATTCTGCCCCTGTTTTATACCGTATTTCGGCTAGAATCAATGATCTAAACTCGTTTTCGTCATTCTACGATCATAGTATGCCATGTTTCGGCTCGAATCACTCATTTATCCTTGTTTTCACCATTTTACGAGCATTTAATGCCTCATTTCGGTTAGAATCATATTCTTATAATCGTTTCACCAATCTAGGCGACTTTATACCATATGTTGGTGAAGAATCACCCGTCCATACTTGTTTTCGCTATTCTACGCCCATTCTACAACATAATTCCGGCTAGTATCACACCTATATACTCGTTTTCGCTTTCGAAGCTCGTTTTACACCATATTCCGGTTAGTATACCATGTTTCGCCTAGGAAGGCCCATCGAAACTCGTTTAACCATTCTACGCTCATTCTATATCATGTTTCAGTTAGAATCACCCATCTACGCCCCTTTTACCATTCTACCCTCATTCTATTAACCATATCTCGGTTACGATCACCCATCGATAGCCGTTTAACCATTCTACGTTCATTCTATATCATGTTTCAGTTAGAATCACCCATATGCACTCGTTTTTACCATTCGACGCCTGTTTTAGACCATATTTTGGCTAGAATTGCTGACCTAAATACGTTCTCATCATTCTACTCCCATTCTCACACTAACCCATCGATCAGGATCATATTTCAGTGCCTGTCTTCGCAAATCTGTGCCACTTTTACAGCATATTTCGGTTAGAATCACCCATCTATACTCGTTTTCACCAGTCTACGCATGTTCTACACCATGTTTCGGTTGGAATCGCTCACCGGTACTCGTTTTTATGATTCTGCCCCTGTTTTATACCGTATTTCGGCTAGAATCAACGATCTGAACTCGTTTTCGTCATTCTACGATCATAGTATGCCATGTTTCGCTTAGGAAGGCCCATCGATACTCGTTTAACCATTCTACGCTCATTCTATATCATGTTTCAGTTAGAATCACCCATCTACGCTCGTTTTACCATTCGACGTATCTTTTAGACCATATCTATCTAGGTCAGAATCACCCATCCACACCCGTTTTGACTATTCTACGTTCACACTATTCCATATTTTGGACCGAATTACTCATTTTTACTTGTTTTTCACCAATCTAAGCTCATTCTGTACCAAATTTTTGGTTTGAATTGCCTGTCCATATTCGTTTTCATCAATCGACGACTATTCTAGACCATATCTCGGTTACGATCACCCATCGATACCCGTTTAACCATTCTACTACGCTCATTCGATACCATGTTTCAGTTAGAATCACCCATCTGCACTCGTTTTTACCATTCGACGCCTGTGTTTAGACCATATTTTGGTGAGAATTGCCGACCTAAATACGTTCTCATCATTCTACTCCCATTCTCACACTAACCCGTCGATCAGGATCACATTTCAGTGCCTGTCTTCGCAAATCCGTGCCACTTTTACAGCATATTTCGGTTAGAATCACCCGTCTATACTCGTTTTCACCAGTCTACGCATGTTCTACATCATGTTTCGGTAGGAATCGCTCACCGGTACTCGTTTTCATGATTC
Source organism: Iris macrosiphon (assembly GCA_036927795.1). NCBI lineage: Eukaryota > Viridiplantae > Streptophyta > Magnoliopsida > Asparagales > Iridaceae > Iris > Iris macrosiphon. The sequence continues at coordinate 44,303 of JAYESA010001379.1, forward strand.
TGCCCCTGTTTTATACCGTATTTCGGCTAGAATCAACGATCTAAACTCGTTTTCGTCATTCTACGATCATAGTATGCCATGTTTCGGCTCGAATCACTCATTTATTCTTGTTTTCACCATTTTACGAGCATTTAATGCCTTATTTCGGTCAGAATCATATTCTTATAATCGTTTCACCAATCTAGGCGACTTTATACCATATGTTGGTGAAGAATCACCCGTCCATACTTGTTTCGCTATTCTACGCCCATTCTACAACATAATTCCGGCTAGTATCACACCTATGTACTCGTTTTCGCTTTCTAAGCTCGTTTTACACCATATTCCGGTTAGTATACCATGTTTCGCCTAGGAAGGCCCATCGAAACTCGTTTAACCATTCTACGCTCATTCTATATCATGTTTCAGTTAGAATCACCCATCTACGTCCGTTTTACCATTCTACCCTCATTCTATAGACCATATCTCGGTTACGATCACCCATCGATAGCCGTTTAACCATTCTACGCTCATTCTATATCATGTTTCAGTTAGAATCACCCATATGCACTCGTTTTTACCATTCGACGCCTGTTTTAGACCATATTTTGGCTAGAATTGCTGACCTAAATACGTTCTCATCATTCTACTCCCATTCTCACACTAACCCGTCGATCAGGATCATATTTCTGTGCCTGTCTTCGCAAATCTGTGCCACTTTTACAGCATATTTCGGTTAGAATCATCCATCTATACTCGTTTTCACCAGTCTACGCATGTTCTACACCATGTTTCGGTTGGAATCGCTCACGGTACTCGTTTTCATGATTCTGCCCCTGTTTTATACCGTATTTCGGCTAGAATCAACGATCTGAACTCATTTTCGTCATTCTACGATCATAGTATGCCATGTTTCGCTTAGGAAGGCCCATCGATACTCGTTTAACCATTCTACGCTCATTCTATATCATGTTTCAGTTAGAATCACCCATCTACGCTCGTTTTACCATTCGACGTATGTTTTAGACCATATCTATCTAGGTCAGAATCACCCATCCACACCCGTTTTGACTATTCTATGTTCACACTATTCCATATTTTGGACCGAATCACTCATTTTTAGTTGTTTTCACCAATCTAAGCTCATTCTGTACCAAATTTTTGGTTTGAATTGCCTGTCCATATTCGTTTTCATCAATCGACGACTATTCTAGACCATATCTCGGTTACGATCACCCATCGATACCCGTTTAACCATTCTACTACGCTCATTCGATACCATGTTTCAGTTAGAATCACCCATCTGCACTCGTTTTTACCATTCGACGCCTGTGTTTAGACCATATTTTGGTGAGAATTGCCGACCTAAATACGTTCTCATCATTCTACTCCCATTCTCACACTAACCCGTCGATCAGGATCACATTTCAGTGCCTGTCTTCGCAAATCCGTGCCACTTTTACAGCATATTTCGGTTAGAATCACCCGTCTATACTCGTTTTCACCAGTCTACGCATGTTCTACATCATGTTTCGGTAGGAATCGCTCACCGGTACTCGTTTTCATGATTCTGCCCCTGTTTTATACCGTATTTCGGCTAGAATCAACGATCTAAACTCGTTTTCGTCATTCTACGATCATAGTATGCCATGTTTCGGCTCGAATCACTCATTTATTCTTGTTTTCACCATTTTACGAGCATTTAATGCCTTATTTCGGTCAGAATCATATTCTTATAATCGTTTCACCAATCTAGGCGACTTTATACCATATGTTGGTGAAGAATCACCCGTCCATACTTGTTTTCGCTATTCTACGCCCATTCTACAACATAATTCCGGCTAGTATCACACCTATGTACTCGTTTTCGCTTTCTAAGCTCGTTTTACACCATATTCCGGTTAGTATACCATGTTTCGCCTAGGAAGGCCCATCGAAACTCGTTTAACCATTCTACGCTCATTCTATATCATGTTTCAGTTAGAATCACCCATCTACGTCCGTTTTACCATTCTACCCTCATTCTATAGACCATATCTCGGTTACGATCACCCATCGATAGCCGTTTAACCATTCTACGCTCATTCTATATCATGTTTCAGTTAGAATCACCCATATGCACTCGTTTTTTACCATTCGACGCCTGTTTTAGACCATATTTTGGCTAGAATTGCTGACCTAAATACGTTCTCATCATTCTACTCCCATTCTCACACTAACCCGTCGATCAGGATCATATTTCTGTGCCTGTCTTCGCAAATCTGTGCCACTTTTACAGCATATTTCGGTTAGAATCATCCATCTATACTCGTTTTCACCAGTCTACGCATGTTCTACACCATGTTTCGGTTGGAATCGCTCACCGGTACTCGTTTTCATGATTCTGCCCCTGTTTTATACCGTATTTCGGCTAGAATCAACGATCTGAACTCATTTTCGTCATTCTACGATCATAGTATGCCATGTTTCGCTTAGGAAGGCCCATCGATACTCGTTTTAACCATTCTACGCTCATTCTATATCATGTTTCAGTTAGAATCACCCATCTACGCTCGTTTTACCATTCGACGTATGTTTTAGACCATATCTATCTAGGTCAGAATCACCCATCCACACCCGTTTTGACTATTCTATGTTCACACTATTCCATATTTTGGACCGAATCACTCATTTTTAGTTGTTTTCACCAATCTAAGCTCATTCTGTACCAAATTTTTGGTTTGAATTGCCTGTCCATATTCGTTTTCATCAATCGACGACTATTCTAGACCATATCTCGGTTACGATCACCCATCGATACCCGTTTAACCATTCTACTACGCTCATTCGATACCATGTTTCAGTTAGAATCACCCATCTGCACTCGTTTTTACCATTCGACGCCTGTGTTTAGACCATATTTTGGTGAGAATTGCCGACCTAAATACGTCTCATCATTCTACTCCCATTCTCACACTAACCCGTCGATCAGGATCACATTTCAGTGCCTGTCTTCGCAAATCCGTGCCACTTTTACAGCATATTTCGGTTAGAATCACCCGTCTATACTCGTTTTCACCAGTCTACGCATGTTCTACATCATGTTTCGGTAGGAATCGCTCACCGGTACTCGTTTTCATGATTCTGCCCCTGTTTATACCGTATTTCGGCTAGAATCAACGATCTAAACTCGTTTTCGTCATTCTACGATCATAGTATGCCATGTTTCGGCTCGAATCACTCATTTATTCTTGTTTTCACCATTTTACGAGCATTTAATGCCTTATTTCGGTCAGAATCATATTCTTATAATCGTTTCACCAATCTAGGCGACTTCATACCATATGTTGGTGAAGAATCACCCGTCCATACTTGTTTTCGCTATTCTACGCCCATTCTACAACATAATTCCGGCTAGTATCACACCTATGTACTCGTTTTCGCTTTCTAAGCTCGTTTTACACCATATTCCGGTTAGTATACCATGTTTCTCCTAGGAAGGCCCATCGAAACTCGTTTAACCATTCTACGCTCATTCTATATCATGTTTCAGTTAGAATCACCCATCTACGCCCGTTTTACCATTCTACCTCATTCTATAGACCATATCTCGGTTACGATCACCCATCGATAGCCGTTTAACCATTCTACGCTCATTCTATATCATGTTTCAGTTAGAATCACCCATATGCACTCGTTTTTACCATTCGACGCCTGTTTTAGACCATATTTTGGCTAGAATTGCTGACCTAAATACGTTCTCATCATTCTACTCCCATTCTCACACTAACCCGTCGATCAGGATCATATTTCAGTGCCTGTCTTCGCAAATCTGTGCCACTTTTACAGCATATTTCGGTTAGAATCATCCATCT
>JAYESA010001380.1:0-48085 GCA_036927795.1 Iris macrosiphon
TTAACCGAATTAAATAGGTCCATTTTTCAGTTTATTGGATTTTTCGATTAATTTGTGATTTTTTTTTTTGTTTATATATATATATATATATATATATATATATATATATATATATATTATAATATTTTTTTTTTTTTTTTTTTTGTTTTTGTTTTTTTCTTATTCGATTTTTTGATTTTTGACCGAAACTCAAAATCGTAACCGAATAAGAAAAATTAGTATTTTCAAAACCAAAATCGAATCAAATTTTTTTAAACCGAAACGAATATCTTATTTGGTTCGGTTTGATTCGATTTTTGGTCCAAAATCGAATAATGCTCACTCCTATCTGCAGACATTTGTAAGTTTTAGCTTGACACGACAGATCAAACATCGGTTAGGGAGCAGAGCATACCCAAAGATTTATTATGTATTTGCACTTGCAAATTTCTAACGATGCTTATCGTAGCGTCTTGAATCCTACTTAACAAGTCGGTTCAGCTATATCAAACGATAAGGATCTTTTCAAAGCGCAGCAAATACCGAATTATTCCAACTGTAATGTACTACTGTTCAATGGACGACAAGGGCGAAAGTAGACATTCAAATTTGGATGGATTAAAACATGATAGACTGGGCTGGCTGCGGACTATATCACATGTTAAATAAAAGGATTATTTTTTATAATGATATCAGATTTATGTCTAATTAGACTTTGGGTACTAAATTTGTCAGTTTTAGATTTTGGATATATAATTTTTTTTAGTGACGAACATTCGTCATTAAATGACTTATTTCATCACTGAAAGTCCAATTTCGTCACTAAAATGTGTCATTAAAAAAATTCGAATACTCAAAGTCTAAAACGGATAAATTCAGTACCCAAAATTTAATTATGTCAAAACCTGATACCCTTGTACAATAAATAAATAAATAAATATACTAAAAAATAACAAATTTTTTTATGTCTGGGTAGACTTGAGCCTACCTAGTCCCAGTGTAGGTATACCCTTGCATGCATAGTTAATTTCGGAGTTCGGAACATCGCACATGACTTGATTTTTTTTTTTTTCCTTTTTGTTTCAATATCCGAGAGTAGAAATGTTGACGGATATTATTTGGAACATTTTGTAAAATATTTATTCTTAAAATTATATTTATTTATTTGGGAGGGAGAGTTTATGAATATCCTCATTTTACATTATGAAACCAATAGCAGAAACCATTTTTGGGCATTTTGTGTCGGTAATCATCTGAAAATATTGAAGAAAAAATCTATTACTTTTATTTGTGAATTTTTAAGTTAAATTTTCACGTAAAATCTATGTATCATGTGTGTTTCTTGTTATTAATTTTCTTTTTAACCTTAATCACTCATTTAGTCTGCCAAGAAAATACGAAAGTATTTTTTAACCAAAAATCCTAGAGACACTCGGATTCTTAATTTTTAAAACAAGAAAACTCAAAACTCGCCACTCTAGTCATTATGATTCTTTTGATTTTTTTTTTTTCTCAATGGACTAAAAATTAAAATAAGTACACCTTCATTATTACTGAAATTCACATGTGACATCTATATTACAAATTATTATTTTGAGTTCTTATTGAATTTCTGTAGTGAAATTGTATTTTTACTGCTTAACACCACAGCTTTCTTGCACCTTAACACACTTACATTTAGTACTTTAGCGATTGCACTCACAATTTTGCATGTTTACCACTACAATTTTTTATTTCATATTTGTGTATATATATGTATATATAGATTATGTTCATAAATTAATCTAAAAATATATGACAACACGCCAGCACGTTGAAAAATATACATTTTATATTGACAAATATATATATGTTAAACAAAAAAATTGTTTTATTTAATGTCCTTTGTTCTATAACGTTGCAAATTTGCCTACAATTTGTAGTCTATGACCAGTCTACGTACAAGCAAGTAATCATGTTTAATTGCTATTTACTTCAAGATATATTTGTGGTATCGTATTTTCCTTTTCTCATGCTAAGAACATTTAATTTGCTAGCTTCTAGGAGAAAGAACATTTAATTTGCTAATTAGCTGATCTAGTTGGTCTGATTAAAGTAACCCAAGAATGAAATGCTTGTGACATTTTCCTCTTCCTAGCCACATTAATATATCTTCTTCTCTTGAATGTGGTAGATACTATTTTAACGTTTCTTACTTCAATTTTCTGAAAAAAAAAAAAAAAATCTTACTTTAATCTGATATGACATGTTTTGACTAACCGGAAGAGCAATTTTGTTTTTGACTTGTACTACTCTTTTATTTAAAAAAACTTATATTTTCGTACTTGGGTATTTGTTCCTTGGAGAAGTTACGTTTATGGTACCAAACTTTAGTGATATTAGACAGAGAGTGCCAACTTTGCTAAAATCCGAAAAAAACAAAAGAAAAAAAATGTCATAGCTTACGATGCTTTTTTATTTACAAAAAAGAAGAAAAAAAAGCCCACAATAGACTACGGCATTTTTTTTTTTTTTTTTGCTTTACAATAAATACCATAGATTATGGCATTTTACATGATTTGCAAAAAAAACGCCATAGACTATGACATTTTTGTTGCAATTTTACTTAACTCCTATGACCCAATATTAATTTGCATAAAAATCTGCCATTCTTCCATCCAAAAATTTTATTTTATTTTTCTTTACTTTTTGCAATTTTTCTAGAATTGGATTGCGAGAAAATGTACAACAGAGTTACACAAGAAGAGACTGTTATATATTCTCTCATAGTCCAACTCCAATTAGAACATATGGAGTTTTTTTTTTTTTTTTTGACTTCTCGATATAACGTACGGGGTCCGACGTAACGTTCGAAACTATTGCATCTATTGCATGTCTTTGGACCCACTGCCCCCAATTTTCACTATTTATAAATGGAAGGAATAATACGTCCCCGTGGTTCGATTCACTGACTTTCTGCCACCCAGCTGTGATCTTATACCTCTCCTCGATAATTACAAGAGTCATCCGAGTTCGGTAATCGCTATAATACCTTTAAAACAAAATATAGGTACAAAAAATTCAGTTACAGCATAACCAAAACCTTTCATTAATATTGTGGGAAAGATGTATCAAATTTAGCCACATTATTAGAATTTTTAAAAAAATAAATAAATTAGATGGAAGAATGGTAGATTTTAAACAAATTAGTATTTGTTATAGGGTTTAAGTAGAAAAAGTTAAAAAAACTTTTTTTTTAAATCAAAGAAAATGTGTAAACTCCCTCACCCAAAATTAGGCCTACTTGACTTAGATAGTGAAATTAGGGCTAGTTGAAAACCAATTAGAATTTAGAACACAACATTTTATTTAATTATGCATTATTTATGACACGTAGCGCATCTTACCGTTGCTTCAATAATTGGAGCACTACACTAGCCATTGCCTTCCTACAAATTTTACAACCTTGTCCTAGACGTGCCCCACTACTAGAAAAAGCGGGATTAGCGACGTATTTTAGCGACTCCAATTAAAAACGTCGCTAAATTAGCGACTCCGTAAAAATTGTCGCTAGACGTCACTAAATGGCGACATTTAGTGACGTTTAGCGACTTTTATTAAGATTTTAAAAGATTAGTCGCTATAAGTTCAATTAAGGTCGTTAAACGTCGCTAAAATATCTGATTTAGTGACGTTTAGCGTCGTAATTAGCGACGTATCTATCAAACATATTTAGCAACATATTTAGCGACGTCTTTGACGTCGCTAAATTTTATTTTAGCGACGTTTTTATTTGACGTCGCTAAACGTCGCTAAATTTTGGTTAATTAGGGCTCAGTTTTCTTTTCCCCCATCTGTCGAAAATTTTAAAACTTTATGATTTCCTCCGCCCCCCCTCTCCGGCGACCGGCTCTCCACGGCTGCGGCTACTCCGGCATCCCCCTCCTCCTCCTCGAGCTCTAGGTAATCTCTCTCTCTCTCTCTCTCTCATGTGGCACTGACACAAGACACACTTGACAGACACGACACACGCACACAGACATGACACACGCACACAGACACTGACAAACACACACGACACACATGACACACACACACAGACGCAGACGCACACACACACACACACACACACACACACACACACACACACACACACACACACAGTCACACTGACACTGACACTGCCACAGGCACGACACACACACACACACACTGACACACACACAATATTTGATCTATTGGATGTGTCCATGTGAATTGAGGGTTGGTATCATGGTGGTGTGGTGTATGGAGGATGTATCCTAGAGTATCTTGGTGTTGCACACCAAATATTTATGAATTGGACTAGTGGTTGTGTGTGTGTGTGTCTATTTATGCCTTAGAGTATCATATGATATGTATATGTAAATTGGTGTATTATCTATTTGCATATGAGAGAGTGTATGTATATATAGGTGTATCTCGATATATATATATATATATATATATATATATATATATAGCTACTGTTATCTGTGTTGGTGTTCATAGTGTCTTCTAACTGTGCTTGATGTGGGAGAGGGTAGAAGAGTCCAGTTGTGTGTGGGTGTCACTACTGAACTATGAGGCTTCAGGAACAGAACTCAATTCAGTTTGGCCTAGTGCATTAGGCAAGCTGGCAATGTGTTGCAGTGGTGTCGGGTTGGCACTATGAGGAGGGGATTGGTTCCTGTCATCTTCTGCAGTGGAAGAGTGTTAGTGCACACTTGAGCAGTATCAAACACATGCATGCTTGAGCAATGGCAAGGCAGCAATAAGCACTTGTTGCATGCCAATACAACCCTTAACTGGGTTGTAGTCCAGTGAGCAAGTATAAGGATGAAGTACAAGGTGCCAGGCCAAGGGTAAGAGGCTCTCAATGTGGATAGTAGAGTACTTAATTTCAAAGCAGAATATCCTAGTACGACCTAGAAGACATAGTGTAGCAAGGTATTAACCTAGTATTTACTAGTATAAACTAGTATGAATTTAGAAGCGGCTTAGAAACATCACCATGAACTAGTTAACCCTGTTTATCATTTCAAGGGCTCTTGGACTTTGATAAATGAAAGTATGTATTATATCAGTTATGAAATGAAAGTATTCCTTATTTTAGACTTTGATAAATTGTCAGTTGTTTTGAATATTGCTTATTTTAGACTTTGATAAATGAAAGTATGTATTATATCAGTTATGATTTTTATAGTACGGTTAAGTTATGAAGTTAGGTGATAAACCACTGTATGTAATAATTTATATGATACATACTGTCATTTTTGCAGAAGTATCTAGAAATGGATATGAATTACTATCTGCGTCATCGTTCGTGGATGTACAACCGTCATCCTGATGACATGTGCGGTGTGCGGGATGAATTCATTGAGGGTGTACAGCAGTTTCTGCAGTTCGCCAAGGCTTTCCTTCAGTACATAGACGGTACCAAAATTAAGTGTTCGTGCGTGATATGTCACAACAGGAAATATCATCCAGAAGTGAAAGTTACATATCATTTATACTCGAAGGGCTTCACGCCGAATTACTATCAGTGGACCGCGTACGGAGAACTTGTATCTCTAGCATCGGAGTCGGAGACCTATGTGGAGCCGTATATAGATGTCCACGACCACGATACATACGACGACGGGTTGGTGAACATGGTTTATGATGCGGCGGGGCCTAGTTTTAATCCGGACAATTATGATGTGGCGGGACCTAGTTTCAATCCGGACAATTATGATGCAGCTGAGGAGGCACCGAATGCCGATGCTGCAAAGTTTATGGAGTTGCTGGAGAATGCAAGGACTCCACTATATCCTGGTTGTGAGGATCATTCACCGTTGGAGGTGGTTACAAGATTATTGAGCATCAAGTCCGATTTTAACATGTCGCAAGAATGCTATAATCGACTGCTCGATTTGATTATAGAGATCTTGTCCGAGGGTGCAAAGTTGCCTAAAGACTTCTATCGATCTAAGAGGATGGTGAGATCACTTTGGATGGGATAAGAAAAAATCGATGCATGTCGCAACGGGTGCATGTTGTACTACAAAGACGACAAGGATGAAGATACGTGCAGATTCTATGGTGCTGATCGCTACAAGGCCACTGTTAAAGAAAAGTCTGTCGGTGCAAGGAAGCCTACCGATTCGATGCACTACTTGCCTTTGACACCGTGGTTGCAGCGGTTGTTTGTGGTTAAGGAGACTGCAGAAAACATGAGTTGGCACAGGCGAAAACAGATCGAAGGAGTATTGGATCATCCATCCAATGGAGAAGCATGGAAGCACTTTGATCGAGAGTATCCACATTTTGCCGAGGAAGCGCGTAATGTCAGATTGGGGCTCTCCTCTGACGGTTTTACCCCATTCGGACTTTTGGGCTCCCAGTATTCGTGTTGGCCTGTAATTATCACTCCGTACAATCTACCGCCTTGGATGTGCATGAAGACTCCGTATATGTTCCTAACCGTTATTATTCCGGGTTCGAACAATCCGAAGAGGAACATCGATGTGTATTTACAGCCTTTGATAGATGAGTTGAATCAGCTGTGGGAAGTAGGTGCTAACACGTATGATATTTCTAGAAAGCAGAATTTTCAGATGAGGGCAGCACTTATGTGGACCATCAACGTTTTTTTGGCCTATGGAATATTATCGGAATGGAGCACCCATGGTCGTCTCTCATGTCCGTATTGCATGGACCGTACTCAGGCTTTCCGTTTGAAATACGGAGGCAAACCGTGCTTCTTCGATTGTCATCGATAATTTTTGCCGAAGGATCATCCGTACCGGAGGAACCGGAATGCTTTTCGTACAGGAGTTGTGGAGAAGTCCAATCCACCGCCAAGGTAGCCCGGATCCACGATATGGGAAGAGGTAAAAGATTTACCAAGTGCTATCGAAGAGCCTGCTAAGGGGTACAAGTGTGATGGATTTGGTCGCACCCATAACTGGACGAAGAGGAGTATATTCTGGGATCTGCCATATTGGAGCACCAATCTGATCAGACATAACATTGATGTCATGCATATCACGAAGAATGTGTTTGATAACATAATTAATACTATAATGGAGGTAAAGGGGAAGACGAAAGATAATCCGAAGGGCAGGTTGGACTTAGAAGAAATTTGTAGACGTCCTGTATTGCATTTGATAGAGGAGGGGAATGGAAAGTTAAAGCAACCTAAGTCAGTTTTCTCACTGGATAAAGAGGATAAAGGTAGACTTTGTAGGTGGATTCAGGGTCTAAAGTTTCCAGACGGATACGTGTCAAACTTGAGAATATGCGTCGACCTCAAGGAGAACAAACTGGTGGGTATGAAGAGCCACGATTGTCACATATTCATGGAGAGGTTAATTCCGATTGTATTTCGGGAATTCTTACCGCAGGTCATTTGGGACCCATTGACAGAGCTGAGCATATTCTTCAGAGATCTTTATTGTACTAAGTTGCTCGTCGATCGTCTAGAAAAGCAAGAGAGGGACATTGCGGTAACACTATGTAAGCTCGAGAAGGTATTTCCTCCTGGATTCTTTGACTCTATAGAGCATTTGCCAATTCATCTTTCCTATGAGGCATGTGTTGGTGGTCCTGTCGGTTATCGGTGGATGTACCTCTTCGAGCGACATCTGAATCACCTAAAGAGAAAGGTGAAAAACAAGGCACGAATTGAAGGCTCTATTTGTGAAGCTTATGTTCTCGAGGAGATTACAAACTTTTGCTCGACGTATTTCAAACTGCATGTTGCTACTAATAGGACGAAAGCTCCGAGAAATGACGACGCATATCAGGAATCTAATGATGCAATACTCAAAGTATTCAATGCGTCCGAAAAGTCTTCGAGAAAAATGAAGAAGAGATATTTGAATGACGATGAGCTAAGGGCTTCTCAATTGTATATATTACTCAATTGCGACGAGGATGAAGTGGAGAAGCTAGAGGGGTAAGTAATTAATACGTCCACGTTTACATCATCTCAATGTAATAGTATAAGATACTATTATGCTACTAATCAGCAGTTGCTTTATTATTTTTCAGCACATATAATGATGAGTTGAGGTCGGTTAGACCCTACATAACAGACGAAGAAGTAGAACAAGATATGAGATACCATTTTCCTTCTTGGTTGAGCGCATATGTAAGATGCTTGGTAATTACTTTTTATTTCTGCACTTGCAAAATAAATAACTTACTATCGCTACTTTGGTATTTAGGTCGATCGTCTAATATCACCCGAGACTGAATCTATTAGAACTCTAGCCAAGGGACCAATTACTGCCGTAAAAATATGGCCAAGTTTCTATGTGAATAGGTTCAGGTTCAAGTCAACAAATGCTCATATCAGAGACAGATTTCTGGATCTTGATTCCACGAAAAACAGTTGTTTATGTATCAAATCTTCGAACTACAAAGATGTCAATCCGGGTAATGATTTTTTTGGCATCTTACGAGAGATTATGGAGTTGACATATAATTATGGCACAGAACCTGCTAATATCGTGCTATTCAGGTGTGAATGGTTCGATCCGATTCAAGATCAAGGTTGGAAAATTGACAAGCATGGCCTTGTAGATATAAACTACAAGCGTAGATATCAAGGCTATGAACCATTTGTCCTATCAAGTTAGGCTCAGCTCGTGTACTTCACAACTTATCCTAGACGGGGGACAGCGAGGTCGGATTGGTGGGCAGTATGCAAGACTAAAGCTAGAAATACCTTTGACATTGACGAAATAGCTTATCAGGAGGACGATCTACCTCTTATAATAAATATTGTAGATGTAGACTCAACGAAAGTTACTCATTACACGAGTAATAATGTAGAAGATGTAGAATTATCCGAAGAGGACGATAAAGTAGATGAAAGTAAAGACAAGGAAGAGGAAGAGGAGGACGAGGAAGGCGAACAAGATAAATTTTCTGAAGATGATTGAAAATAAAATATATTGCATGTAGAATGTAACTATATTTTGAGTGTAGAATGTAGATCAAGGTTAGAAAATTGACGAAGTAGATGTACCCATTAACGAATATATGTATTATATTTTGACTGTAGAATGCTTTGAGATATGCATCACATTTCGACTATAGAATGTACTATATATTTGTGTTTCTCTATATTCATCATATGTTGTTATCAGATATGACAGGACGATGCGGAGGATTCGACAGGTCCCGAGGTAGACAGAGTGCCACTCCGGTACTACCTACTGTTGGTTCTGGATCATCGTCGCCCAGTCCTCCAGTATATCGATCACTCACATCTCCGACTGTTGGGACGAGTAGTTCCTGGCGTGATAGTACACCCTCATTCAGCGTTCCTCCTGCTGACGGAACCATGAGGACAGATGAGCATATCGAGGAGGTCGTGCCCACGTTGTCCCAGCATCAGCAAGATCCTTCATGCGCACCTTCGGAGGAGACGAGGACAGAGATTTGGACCGACGGTACAAAGTAAGTCAATTAGATGGTTTAGTATATATTTGTGTTTCTCTTTATTCATCGTATATTAACTTTTTCAGTAATCTAAATTATTATCTCTGTATAGATATCGTCCATCGTCGGTTCAGAGACGCCTGGGCCAATTTCTGAGGAACAACTACGGTGGCCCTTGGATCAACTACTCTGAGGCTCCGGAGGAGAGGAAGGCGTTCTGGTTTGCGCACTTCCAGGTAAAAGTATATTAAATAAATTCTCTAATTTATGCATATTATATAACTTATTCGTGATGCTAACTTACTAAATTATTTATTGTAGCAAACGTATTTTTATCCTCCGCACCGGGCCGAGTTGATCGAGCGGCTCTTTCCTACCGTTGCCGCCAAGCTTATCCGATATGCTCTGGATGACCAGAAGGCTCGTGATTATACTGGAAAACCGATCCAAGGTTCGATCACGCTTGAGCAGTGGACTGCGACGAGGGCTAGATTCGATGATCCGAGCTACAATGAAAGGTCTAAGAAGGCCAAGGCGGCTAGGCAGAATGCTGCCAAGTGGTGTGGTGGCTCGATTCCGATGACGGAATATTTCCGTCGTTTGGTATGTTTTTTCTTTTAAAATATATTATTTTAATATAAGTACCATAAAATGGTACTTGGAAAAAATATTTAAGTTTAGTAATAAATAATTTATTTTTAACAGGTACAGAGGGGTGAGGATGCAAACATGGTGACCGTCTTCTTTGCCACCCATCGCAAGGACGAAAATCTCATTGATGAGAGGGCCTCACAGACCTATGTAAGTATTACTTTACTTTGTGTTAATTTTAATATAACTTAGGCAATTATCGAGTTTCAAAACCTTTCTAGGCCGAGTATCTTAGGCTGCGTGAGCGGGCGACTGCTAGTGCTGTAACCTCCGATTTCCAAATTCCCAAAATATTTAGATTTTAAATTATTTTTTAAAATATCAAGTTTATAAAATATTTTCTCCTTGAAATTTTATTTGATTTTTTAAACAATGTTTGATTGTAGAAGGTTATTTAAAAATCTTTTATAAAAATCATTTTTTCTAAATGTCGATGTATTACAAAATAAATAAATAAATAAATATATATATATTTTACTAGTTCCAAATATTTATTGGCTTGAAATCATAAAAATTATTTATTTGATGAAATTATTATAGGACTAGTTGTTTTCATAATAAAATTTCATATCCATTTTGGAATAGTAAATAAACAAATTACATATTTTCTAGGGTTTTGCAAAATGAGGTTAATTAGTAGCTAATTTAATCAGTTAGCCTTTGAACGCCTCTAAAAAAAAAAAAAAAAAACATTTCTTAAATTTCTTTTCTATTTAATTTACCCGTTTACCGTCTCCCATTCACACCCTCATTTTTTCCACATGAAAAACCCGTTTAATTATGATCTGGGCCATTCATTATTGGGCCAACCCGCACCCTTTAGCCCACAACTCTTTCCCTATTTAAGTCCCTCATCACAACTCCCTAGAAACCCTAGCTAGCCCTCACAAATCCCCACAAAGCCAAAGCCACCACCATTTTGTGTGCCCGTGTCCGTGTGTCCAGCATCACCGTGTCAGCCGTGTTGGCCTCGGGTCCGACCCCGGGTGTCCCACCGTATCCATTCATTTTTTCTGTGTCCAGTTATTACAATATTACAATTTCCGTGTCCGACACACCCGGACACATCCACCTCCACCACAGTACACCCAACCCTGTGTCCGACAGACCCGAACACGTCCCTCATAGTACAGCAGATCCGTCGTGTCCAGCCCCGGACACGACCCAACCCCGACAAACAGAACCCTAACCCTAGATTCAGCCTCGCCTATCGCCGCTGGCTGCCGCGTCCTCCCCCGACGTCGAGCTCCGCTGCCGCGTCGAGCTCGGAGACCCGCCGCTTCCTCACCGGAGCCGTCGTCGCCGCCGTCCTGATGAGGCTCTGGGTCAGATCCGCTGCCAACGGACTGGGATCTCCTCCTCGGCGTCGAGCCGTGGCCGCCTCGGACCTCCTCCGATCCCCCGAGCAGATCCGCCGCCTCGAAGCCGCCGCCTCCTCGAGAACGCCGCCGCTCCTCGAACAGACCGTCGCTCCTCGAGCAGACCGCCGCTCCTCGAGCAGATCCGCCGCGTCGAGCAGACCGCCGCCGCCCTGAGCTCCCCGATCCCGCCAGAGACGAACGCCGACGCCCTGCCGGCCTGACCCCGGCGGAACCCCCTCCGGCCGACGCCGGAAAACCCTCGCGTGAGTCCCCCTCCTCTCTTTCCCTTTTTTCCTTTCTCGGTTCAGAGTAATTTAGTTAGGTTAGTAGAGTTAGTATAATTAGATTAATATATAATTAGTATATTAATTATATATATTAGATTAGTTTAATTTATAATTAGAGTAGTTAATTATTTCTGAATCAATTAATTATTTATTAATCAGTAATTAATTATAATTTGTAGTTAAGTATATAATTAGTTTAGTATTTCATGTAATTAGTTTAGTTAATTTAGTAATCAATTATTTATTTTTAATCAGTTAGTAATTATTTATTTATTTGTTTAGTATTTTCATATAATATATATTAATAAAATGTATACTAGGTATAATTTCAAATAATGTTTTAGTATCTGTATTGTTATTTTTAATGATGGTATGCTACATATATTTTATATAAGCTTTTAGTATACCCTTAATATATAGTATGAACTTAATTTGGTATTAGTATTAGTATATTTAATAATGATGTTGACAATATATATATGTAGATTATATTTTCGTATTGGTATATGGTTATGTATATATATTGTATATACTTAATATATTTCAATATAAAATTGGTATATGATTAACAAAAACATAATTTGGTATATATAAATAAATGTAGCATAATAATATATTTTGGTATAATTATAAATTGGTATAGTATAATATAAATACGTATTGTATCCCTTTTCAATGAACTATGTCTATATAGATATACATTCAAGTATTAATTATTATGCTTATATATACATACAAGTATTATTTATTATGTTTATATATATATACAAGTATTATTTATTTTAAAGTATATATATATACTGGTATAAATTAAATTCATGTATTAGCATAATCATTGTACTTTGGAATTTAGTATATATAGTAAAATTCTAACTTGGCTTATTTTTATGACTATACCTTGTATAACGTATTTCCTAGTAGCTATTGTAATTAAAACATTCAGTATTAATATTACTTAAGGTATATGTAAATACACTTATCTATTTTCGTACCAAATGTATTTGATGTATATGTTAGTACAATGTGTACACTTCTATGTCTCTAATAGACGACCCTAGTTGACTAGTGCCATACCTGGCAGAGCCCCTGAGTTCATGTATTGTGATGTGTTAGTGTAGCGCCTGATGCAAATGTTGTATTTGATATATTTTTAGGACTGTTGGTTCCTCCAGACGATACTCTGGGACAGGACATTGACATTACCAGCTAAGGACCCAAGGCGAGTACATTCTCTGATTAGTTTCTAATTTATGATATCTCCTATGTTCACTGTATCTAGTGTAGATATCCATGTTCTTGACACATTGGTTACACGGATTGGTATACACGGATCTCGTCATGAGATGTTATTCCTTTTCCATGGTGTAGCTTGTACAAGACTTGTTTTCCTTGTTATCTTGTGCATGTACAGACACTGATTCCCGGGGAGATTTGCTACCTTCCTGGGGAATCCCGTGCCATAGCGTACCATGATTGGATCTACTATACCAGTCGGGGGTGGGGAGTATTTTAGTGTAGATATGTGATCATACCTAACTTTTTTATGCATCATAGCTCACCCCACATCTCATGTCGGGTGCGGCCTGACCATCTCAGTGCCTCATAGCTGTTACGTGTGATTAGCCTGACCTCTACATGCATCATAGCTAACCAACGGTTAGCCTGACCTTCGTGAATCATAGCTAATCACATGTAACCAGCCTGATCAAGTTCCCAAGCCGATCACATGTTAAAGCTAGTACTCACACACTTAGTCATAGGTTTCTTGCTCTTGGACATATTGTTTTCTTTTTCTGCAGTTACTTACAGTATTTCCAGTATTTCTTTCATTGTACATTTCTCGTACCTATACATGCATCTGGTATATTTCCATCTAGAACTGCTACATAGTTTATGTCATTTATATAGAACTGCTAATTAGATATGTACTTTGCTCCTTCCTGACTAGAAATATTTTTCCAGACTGTGACCTTAGTAGACTGGGTTCTGACACACTTGGGGATTGGAAGTTAATGATTGCAGGTATGATTATTTTGTCATTAGACTTGTGTTGTATTCTTTGTTTCTTCAAATTCCTATCGTGCTGTAGTTGTGATTGAGTATGTTGTTAATATTTTCATAGTGTTATCCGAGTCTCCTTATGGAGTTGGATACTAGCGTGAGATTGTTTAGATAGTACTTGACCTAGACAGCGTTCTACCGCCGATGCTGCGGCGTAGGCTGGACGTACCCACGCCCTCGTGCCCCTAAACCGGGTGCGGGTCGTGACACGTTTTTAGTGGTGGCCCATGCAGGTCAGACTTCGCAAGTTGTGCGATGTCGTAGTAGTGCGACGTCATAATTGTACTACTGCGTACCTGCTATTGAATATAGGACGTAGGATACTAGGATGAGAGAGGATACTCAATCACAAATTCTTGAGAGATTCCTGGGACGACCCTTGAGAATCTTATTATAACTTCTAATTTTGAATCTTTCGTTTTGTTTTCGTCCGTCCTTACTCATTGATATTGAATTTGATTATTGTTGATCAATTATTAAAATTTGAATCTTGGTATCATTGTTGAGTTTGATTCTTGTTGACCAGTTGATAAATTTAATTCTTGGTATCGTTGTTGAATTGATTTCATATCGAGATAAATTTTACGGGCTAAAATTTACGGTATCATCTGATGACATATATTGATGAGGACAGTGAGAAAAGGTAAAAACGTCTACTTTGGTTATGGAACCTAGAGTTTATCGCAGCCATATTAGCTGTCGTGACGAGAACGTAGGAACCTAACTTGGATGTACATACTTTAGTTATGAGATTTAGAGTTTCTCGCAGCCATACCGGTTGGCGTGGCGAGTATTCTAGATGACATGATTATAGGGTTGTATGCCTTAGTTACGGAACCTGTCGTTTATCGCATCTATGCTTACTGGCATGGCGAGGATTCTAAGTGTCATGATTTCGGATAGACGTGTATGATTATCAGGTTGTATCTTAAATTGGTTCTTAAAATATCATCTCAAGACTTATCTATTTCTGTTATTTCAGGACTTTGTTCCACCGCTTCTTTCTTTACTAGCAGTAAAGATACCTTCTGTCCTCAATTCAGTCTTTGAGCTCCTATCCCTTGAGGATTTCTTGTTAAGTATGATAAATAGTGGCTTGTAATTTTGTTTGTGTCTTGTATTAGTATTGACTGTGTTGCTAGTGAGTTGTAAGTGTTTCTTAGTTGGACATGTGAGCAGTAGGCTTTAATCTAGAGTTAGCCCTTAGCATAGTACCTTGTACCAATGATTCTAGGAGTAGTGTCATTAGAGACTGAGAGTTAAGGAGAGTATAGAGTATCAGTGATAGTTCTCAGAGTTAGTATCAGAGCCAATTACCCGTCCTGGATAATCATGATTATGTAATTGGATGATCTATGTAAACGATTAAGTATCCGGGAATTGTGTTAAGGATTTATGGAGCATGATGTCCAATTTGATGATTGATATCGGAAATGTTAAAGGTAAAGAAATGTATATGTATAAAGGGTTTAATGAGATGTCATAAGTAGAGAAATATCAGGCTTAGTAATGGAAGTTGTGAAGCGTATCACGGATTAGTTTAATAGGCTTTAAAGGATTAAAGGAAATACATATACAACCATCGAGATGAGGAACCATACACATACCCATGAGAGTAAAGAAACATGAGTGTTATAGAGGATACAGGTGATCATGAGTTCTAATGAGCTTGATGAGATAATCCATTAATGCAGCTAGTGATATAATACCAAGAGTGCTAATAATTCTATATCGAGGATTAGTCGAGAATAACGTTAATAACAGTAAGCACTCTGTGTGATGATAATTAAATGATATACCAGTTGACATAAATTGAAATCATGAAAGAAAATACAGGTGATGATAACTTTGATCATTGGAGGTAATAGTACAAGTGATTCAGGCAGTACAATTTTAGTACAAAATTATAGACACTAGATGCATTGAGTGCACCTTGAGTATTAGAGACCGAGAGCACTGATATGTACCCTTGTGGAGTTATAAATTAAAAAGGTGGAAATAAAATTTTATTTTAGAATAATTGAGGAGTTGAGATTACGTCATTAAATTTTGAGGATTTCAAATATTGATTCAATAAAAATGGTCAAGGCTACAAAGAATTTTAGAAGTGATTAAAATTTTATTCGATGTTGAGTATCTGACTTTGAGGAGACATATGCATTTATTTTAAGTTGATCGAGAAGTTAAACCTTGATGATTATTTTTGAGAATTAAATTTATGGTAAATGAGAAATATTAATATTAATATATGAGTAGATGATATACATGTGTAAGGATCTGATAACTTGAGCAGGATTGAGATGACACCGCAGACTGATTTGGGTGTCCATTTAAAGTTGTATTGGAAAGAACAGTATTTAGTATGATGTGTTACACTTGGCGTGCACTTGAGTGAGGAGAACGACTAGTATGAACAATTGTAGTAGGAACGGGAACCGACAGAGAGTATGGTACTAAAGAGATAGAGGTATCCACTTGGATGCATTATTGAATCATGGTTATATTAGAGATTCTTGGCATCAGATTTTGGTATTAATAAACAGGTGTGCAATACGGATGTATTCATGGATTTTGTGGATTAATGAGTAGTTGATATGGGTACCAGTGTACATGAATAGGAATTAGTTAGTGAATGTGCTAGAGTTAAGTGTTTGATAGCAGATACCGCAAGTAATATGTTAGCAGGTTCTTTCTTTTTCTCATGTTATTTTTGTCTTCTGATTAATTGATTCCCTAGTATCGTGGTTTGTATTTGTGATTTTTGATTGATTGTAGCTAGTAGTACACCTTAACAGAGACTGAAATACCATGACAAGATACATGACCTATATTTTTTAATTGCATGACTGTAGGTAGAGTTTTCTTAAACCATGATCATTAGGGTTTTTGACCATAGCAAAGGTCTATGACAAGGTTATGACCGACAAAAAGGGACAAGATGATTAAAGTATGGATGAGCATTAATTTAAATAAAGAATTTAGGGGATTGTTATAACAGAGTAGATGGATCATTGATTTTTGCGAAAATTGAGTTATGATTGAAATTCGAGAATAAACATTAACTTAAATGGAGAGTTAAGAAATTCACAAGGCAAAAATTTGAGGATTTATTAATTTTAGGAAATCTTGATATGATTTAATTGGTTAATCGAGAAAATTTAAGGAATTGTCATTTTTCTATTTGATTGCAAGATAGAAATTTTATAGTGTATATTATGAATGTTGCGTTGAAGATTCTGAAAGTATCGCATCGTTGAGTATTTGAGAAAAAAAGAAGAAGGAAAATTTGGGAAATAAAATCGTTAATGGAATGGTGTCGAATTCAATTCTCGGAAAAGAATTTATATTTGAATAAGCATCAATTGAATTTGGGTTAGAGGAGTAAGATGAATGATGGATTAGTGTTTAAAATTTAAATTTGGGATACAGATTTTTAAATGTTATAAATATACATTGATTGGAATTCAATTGGAGGATAGGATATTAAATCCTTGAGTAATTAGATACGAACTTAAATTTTGGAGGAGATTATGAAAAAAAAAAAAAAAAATTTTTGAAACTTGAAGATTTTCCGGAATATGATGATGTAGAATTTTGAAAGGTTGTGAAATAGCAATATGAAATTACTTCATGATTAATTGGTTTGAAATTCAGATTTTGATAATATGATGAGTAAGGGCAATTATTGAGAATCCTAAATTTCGAGGACGAAATTTTTCTAAGGTGGGTAGACTTGTAACCTCCGATTTCCAAATTCCCGAAATATTTAGATTTTAAATTATTTTTTAAAATATCAAGTTTATAAAATATTTTCTCCTTGAAATTTTATTTGATTTTTTAAACAATGTTTGATTGTAGAAGGTTATTTAAAAATCTTTTATAAAAATCATTTTTTTCTAAATGTCGATGTATTACAAAATAAATAAATAAATATATATATATATATATTTTTCTAGTTCCAAATGTTTATTGGCTTGAAATCATAAAAATTATTTATTTGATGAAATTATTATAGGACTAGTTGTTTTCATAATAAAATTTCATATCCATTTTGGAATAGTAAATAAACAAATTACATATTTTCTAGGGTTTTGCAAAATGAGGTTAATTAGTAGCTAATTTAATCAGTTAGCCTTTGAACGCCTCTAAAAAAAAAAAAAAAAAAAAAACATTTCTTAAATTTCTTTTCTATTTAATTTACCCGTTTACCGTCTCCCATTCACACCCTCATTTTTTCCACATGAAAAACCCGTTTAATTATGATCTGGGCCATTCATTATTGGGCCAACCCGCACCCTTTAGCCCACAACTCTTTCCCTATTTAAGTCCCTCATCACAACTCCCTAGAAACCCTAGCTAGCCCTCACAAATCCCCACAAAGCCAAAGCCACCACCATTTTGTGTGCCCGTGTCCGTGTGTCCAGCATCACCGTGTCAGCCGTGTTGGCCTCGGGTCCGACCCCGGGTGTCCCACCGTATCCATTCATTTTTTCTGTGTCCAGTTATTACAATATTACAATTTCTGTGTCCGACACACCCGGACACATCCACCTCCACCACAGTACACCCAACCCTGTGTCCGACAGACCCGAACACGTCCCTCACAGTACAGCAGATCCGTCGTGTCCAGCCCCGGACACGACCCAACCCCGACACACAGAACCCTAACCCTAGATTCAGCCTCGCCTATCGCCGCTGGCTGCCGCGTCCTCCCCCGACGTCGAGCTCCACTGCCGCGTCGAGCTCGGAGACCCGCCGCTTCCTCACCGGAGCCGTCGTCGCCGCCGTCCTGATGAGGCTCTGGGTCAGATCCGCCGCCAACGGACTGGGATCTCCTCCTCGGCGTCGAGCCGTGGCCGCCTCGGACCTCCTCCGATCCGCCGAGCAGATCCGCCGCCTCGAAGCCGCCGCCTCCTCGAGAACGCCGCCGCTCCTCGAACAGACCGCCGCTCCTCGAGCAGACCGCCGCTCCTCGAGCAGATCCGCCGCGTCAAGCAGACCGCCGCCGCCCTGAGCTCCCCGATCCCGCCAGAGACGAACGCCGACGCCCTGCCGGCCTGACCCCGGCGGAACCCCCTCCGGCCGACGCCGGAAAACCCTCGCGTGAGTCCCCCTCCTCTCTTTCCCTCTTTTCCTTTCTCGGTTCAGAGTAATTTAGTTAGGTTAGTAGAGTTAGTATAATTAGATTAATATATAATTAGTATATTAATTATATATATTAGATTAGTTTAATTTATAATTAGAGTAGTTAATTATTTTTGAATCAATTAATTATTTATTAATCAGTAATTAATTATAATTTGTAGTTAAGTATATAATTAGTTTAGTATTTCATGTAATTAGTTTAGTTAATTTAGTAATCAATTATTTATTTTTAATCAGTTAGTAATTATTTATTTATTTGTTTAGTATTTTCATATAATATATATTAATAAAATGTATACTAGGTATAATTTCAAATAATGTTTTAGTATCTGTATTGTTATTTTTAATGATGGTATGCTACATATATTTTATATAAGCTTTTAGTATACCCTTAATATATAGTATGAACTTAATTTGGTATTAGTATTAGTATATTTAATAATGATGTTGACAATATATATATGTAGATTATATTTTCGTATTGGTATATGGTTATGTATATATATTGTATATACTTAATATATTTCAATATAAAATTGGTATATGATTAACAAAAACATAATTTGGTATATATAAATAAATGTAGCATAATAATATATTTTGGTATAATTATAAATTGGTATAGTATAATATAAATACGTATTGTATCCCTTTTCAATGAACTATGTCTATATAGATATACATTCAAGTATTAATTATTATGCTTATATATACATACAAGTATTATTTATTATGTTTATATATATATACAAGTATTATTTATTTTAAAGTATATATATATACTGGTATAAATTAAATTCATGTATTAGCATAATCATTGTACTTTGGAATTTAGTATATATAGTAAAATTCTAACTTGGCTTATTTTTATGACTATACCTTGTATAACGTATTTCCTAGTAGCTATTGTAATTAAAACATTCAGTATTAATATTACTTAAGGTATATGTAAATACACTTATCTATTTTCGTACCAAATGTATTTGATGTATATGTTAGTACAATGTGTACACTTCTATGTCTCTAATAGACGACCCTAGTTGACTAGTGCCATACCTGACAGAGCCCCTGAGTTCATGTATTGTGATGTGTTAGTGTAGCGCCTGATGCAAATGTTGTATTTGATATATTTTTAGGACTGTTGGTTCCTCCAGACGATACTCTGGGACAGGACATTGACATTACCAGCTAAGGACCCAAGGCGAGTACATTCTCTGATTAGTTTCTAATTTATGATATCTCCTATGTTCACTGTATCTAGTGTAGATATCCATGTTCTTGACACATTGGTTACACGGATTGGTATACACGGATCTCGTCATGAGATGTTATTCCTTTTCCATGGTGTAGCTTGTACAAGACTTGTTTTCCTTGTTATCTTGTGCATGTACAGACACTGATTCCCGGGGAGATTTGCTACCTTCCTGGGGAATCCCGTGCCATAGCGTACCATGATTGGATCTACTATACCAGTCGGGGGTGGGGAGTATTTTAGTGTAGATATGTGATCATACCTAACTTTTCATGCATCATAGCTCACCCCACATCTCACGTCGGGTGCGGCCTGACCATCTCAGTGCCTCATAGCTGTTACGTGTGATTAGCCTGACCTCTACATGCATCATAGCTAACCAACGGTTAGCCTGACCTTCGTGAATCATAGCTAATCACATGTAACCAGCCTGATCAAGTTCCCAAGTCGATCACATGTTAAAGCTAGTACTCACACACTTAGTCATAGGTTTCTTGCTCTTGGACATATTGTTTTCTTTTTCTGCAGTTACTTACAGTATTTCCAGTATTTTTTTCATTGTATATTTCTCGTACCTATACATGCATCTGGTATATTTCCATCTAGAACTGCTACATAGTTTATGTCATTTATATAGAACTGCTAATTAGAGATGTACTTTGCTCCTTCCTGACTGGAAATATTTTTCCAGACTGTGACCTTAGTAGACTGGGTTCTGACATACTTGGGGATTGGAAGTTAATGATTGCAGGTATGATTATTTTGTCATTAGACTTGTGTTGTATTCTTTGTTTCTTCAAATTCCTATCGTGCTGTAGTTGTGATTGAGTATGTTGTTAATATTTTCATAGTGTTATCCGAGTCTCCTTATGGAGTTGGATACTAGCGTGAGATTGTTTAGATAGTACTTGACCTAGACAGCGTTCTACCGCCGATGTTGCGGCGTAGGCTGGACGTACCCACGCCCTCGTGCCCCTAAACCGGGTGCGGGTCGTGACAAGTGCACCTACACCTGGAGAGGCTGGTACTTCGTCGTAGCCCACTCTATCTCCGTTGGCGGACGACCTATGGGTGACCGCAGCTGGTGGTCTCCAGAGGGGTACGTACTACGGTACGGGCTCCTATGGCGCCCTGGTTGCGACGCAGTCATCTAGGGCCTCCCCGACAGCTGCGCATTCCACACACCCCTCGCAGTCGCAGCCCTCGCAGTCGTCGGCCAGAGTCCAGGAGGCCGTTGACAGTCAGATTGCGTCTCTCCGTGATGAGTTACTGCGAAGTATGGAGGAGCAACCCCAGTCCCAGCCGCAGGCGGACGATCCGATGCTCATCGCACGATTGGATATGCTCGACCGCAGCATGACGGAGCTACGGGATTTGACAAATGATATTAGAGCCTCCAATGACCGTAACATCATGGAGCTACAGGTGTCACAGCTATCGATGGGCGAGAAGCTGACGATGATGCAGGATTCAATGGTTCATAGCAGTACGAGGTTGTTATCTACCATGGCTTCTTACAACCAGCGACTCGCAAACTTGGAGCGGGCACGGCCTCCTGGTGCACCTACATCGATACGGACTCCACCGATGTCACTGTCTTCTCCATCGACATCGGTGTCGATTTCACGGGACGAGTATGAGGAGTTCTTATCCTTCAAGCGCGCCGGTGGTCAGCCTCCTGCAGATCCACAGTAGTATAGTTAGTTACTGGATATTTATATTTTTTTATTATTTAGGATGCGATTGTATGGATATAAATTTGCCATATTCTTTACGTTTACGATGAGATTTGCTGGATGCTTTCTTTTCTTCAAATTTTATTATATTATTCATATTTTGGTTTACAACTGATGACTGATACTTGGCCTGTATTTACCCAGTGTACTAGAATTTTTTCCTTGGTGCTGCTACTGTGTTCTTTATTCAATTATTTCTACTATCATCATATACCTGATAATGAACCCAAGGGGGCTGGTAAACCCAGAAATACAATTTTTTTTTATTTTTTTTGAAAATTAGCGACATTTTTAGGTATGTTCACTTACGTCGCTAAATACGTCGCTAATTAGCGATGCTGTAATAAGTCGCTAAATACGTCGCTAATGACGTCGCTAAAAATGTCGCTATACGTCACAAATTGCTGACATGGCAGTATAGCCAAGTCATTAAAGACGTCGGTGTAACGTCGCTATATAAGTCGCTAATCAGCGACGTTTAGTGACTTTAATAACGTCGCTATTTAGTGACTCGGCGTCGCTAAACGTCGCTAAATTTTGCGACACATTAAAGTCGCTAAAAAATGTCGGCATAGCGACGTTTAGCGACAATTTTTTTGTGACTTGGTTTTTTCCGACAACTTTAAAACGTCGCTAATTACGTCGCTAAACCAAATTAGCGATAATTTTTGGTTATTTAGCGACGTTTTTAGACGTCGCTAATTTGACTTTTTTTGGTAGTGCCCGCCTACCATTCTGACCTTTGTGTAACTTATAATTATGCCTTCTTGTGCTACATTTTAGTCACACAACATTCGTCGCAGACGTTATTGATTAATTCTAAATAAATTTCAACTTTGTACCCTTGTGCGTTCCAATCAAAATTGGAGACACAATCTTGACCGTTTTATGCAACCCAAATTTTATTAATATTCTACACTCTATCCTCTACGTCTTTGATACTTGTGTCCCACCTAATTTTATCTCCGTGTACTTCTAATTAATTCAAGAACATCATGTGCATTCATTTTAATCAATTAAATCTAATTTTTATCTTTGTGCAAATTTTCCAATTGTTGGGCATTTTTATGCAAAAATGCATTGAGGTGTCCACACCATAGGACAATACATGAAGAAACCCAATTTTCTCTGCACATGAATCTTTTCCATAATTTTTTGAAATGTGCAAACGTACAACATCGCCCCCCTTGTTTAAACCCCATCCTTACATTTTAAACCATATAATTTATAACCTAACATCCTCATATGAGGCCAAGGCCCAACCCAAGAGAATGTTGACCAAAGTCAACTTTTTCTAGGTCAAACCAACCCTCTTTACATGTATATAAATACAAACCTTCCTTCCTTTTTCTTTATTCCTCAAAACCAAAATCTAAATTTACTTCTCAGCCGACACTGTTCATCCCCTTCAAACCATCCCTTTACCCCGGCCGGAGACTCCACGACGACAGCTCGCTGGAGACCGAAGCCTCCGACCACCCAGTGCCGGACCTCCTCACCTCTCGCCGGAGTAAACCAGACCCTGACCGCTGCGCTCACCCTCGCCAAGCCGACCGACTTCCTCCTTTCCCTCGAACCCGTCGGAGCCCGGAGCCCCGCCTGCATCTCCTCCACCGAGACACAGCAGATCCTGACCTCGATCATTGCTGAACCCCCCCCCCCCCCCCCGCAGCGCCGAGCAACCACAACTGCCCACCATCTCCCTCCGTCTTCTTTCTCCTCCCTTCGACGATGGCCCACACCCCGCCGGACATCCTAGCCACCGTCCATGACGACTTCATCACCGCAGCGGCCTCCACCATTGCCTCCCCTCGACCTCCTTCCTCCCTGCTCGACTTTGCCACGGCTGCCTGAGCATGGCCGGAGCAGCACCGGGCCACCTCTCCTCTCCCTGCTCTCCTCCTCGACCACCCCCTCCTGCACCACGACTCCCTGAACCCCCTCCTCCTCCACGAGCTCCTCCCTGCTCCTCCTTGGCCGGACCTCCCCTGGCCGGAGTTCGTCACCACCACCATTACCACCACCATTACCATCACCATCATTTTCATCATTACCTTCACCATCCTTTTCACCCTTAACTATCACCCTTAGCAAACCTCAATCATTGTCATAACCCTCGTCATCGTCGTCATCATAGGCCCGTCACCCTCGCCAGACAACCCGCAGCATTCACCCCCGATTTTTGTACCTGTGCACGCTGACCCCGAAGATCTGTTGGATTTATCTGCGCGACTTCAGGAGCAGGTTATTGGTGCTA
This sequence comes from Iris macrosiphon, assembly GCA_036927795.1. Classification (NCBI taxonomy): domain Eukaryota; kingdom Viridiplantae; phylum Streptophyta; class Magnoliopsida; order Asparagales; family Iridaceae; genus Iris; species Iris macrosiphon. The sequence goes on from JAYESA010001380.1 coordinate 24,162, forward strand.
CGCAGCCTTCTTGCCAGACAAGTATACCTTGCCTTGTTGTACTGTTTAAATTCATTTATATATTTAGTTGCATGTTTATTATTTTAGATTATATAACTGTGCACGTCCGAGAGTGACTCGGGTGCAGTCAACGAAGACGTTGACGTTAGCACTTGTGTCTGACCTAGAGTCTAGTGGACCCACCTAAAGTTGTGGAGTTATTGGTATGACTCCCCAGGCCTTGACATATTTCTTACACGTGTTGTGAGTCTCATGTAGGGCACAGACTTGCATATGCGGTTGGCCACCGGTATGTGTAGGTCGTATGACGGTTAGGGTATAACTGCTAGTAGTGTTGCATGTTAAAGACTTAGCAGTTATTAGTAGTTGGAGCATAGGCTATTATAGTACGAAGGTCCAATCATTGTCCTTGTTTGGTTGTGAGGTTGGACTATCGTTCTAACGATAGACTATGAGCCAGAGTTACAACACCGATACTTGCACTCCGTTTCGGTGTAGTAGCTATTGCGTGTTGTAGATACAACATGCATAGATCATTGGGCGGGAAAGACAATTAGTAGGCATATGGGACAGACATTTGGTTGCCGTAGTTTCAGAGTAAACTGCGGGACCGTGAGCCTCAGTGTTACCCGGTTATGGGCCAGTGTTACCCGGTTATGGGATCAGTGTTACCCGGTTATGGGATCAGTGTTGCTCGGTTATGGGAGTATATGCTTGTCGATACATCCGGCAGAGGTTACTAGCTGCGCGCTATCATGATCGGTGATGTAGTCAGCATATACATCTGGCATCCAGTTTACAGCTAATGCCAGATACTTAGCCTCTGGCTCGACGCTATGCTTTATACCTTTTACCTACCCATACGTACCAAGGTTGTCTTCAAAGTGCATTTCACTAGCTGGTTAGGTCACCCTTGAGTTTTCACAGTATTTACTTTATAGCATACTTTTATGTATCTTGTTATGTCCCTCTGAGGACCTGGCCCTTTCCAGGTGTATTGTTCATGAGTATTCGAAGGAGCGCAGATACGAACTTGCTACGTATATTGCGATGAGGTCTTCTCTTCGAGCCCGTAATTGTTAGTTGATATCCTTATATTGTATTTATCTTGTTTATCTATATTCTGGTTCGGTAGTGGATTTATTTCCATCTGACTACCATCATTAGATATTTTATATTGAGATCTAGTTATAGATATTGGTTATTCATTTATATATGATTTCTGTGGATGAGATTTAGTTATGTCCTGTGACATATATGTTTACGACTTGTGAATTATTATTCATATTACAGTGTACATGTGTTATGGTTCCATATATTGGAGTGCCATATTCATACAGCTGGCATATTTACGTGTCCTAGTCCTACGTATTTTGGGACTGGGGCGTGACAAAATGCCATTATCTATGTCATTTTTTTAAGAAAGAAAAATCAAGAAAAACGGTCTATGGGATATTGTTATCTATTTTTGGGATTGTCTACTAGTAATATCAGTTAACCTTGATACCATGTACGTAAATTTTTGTTCTTCTTATTATTTGATCAATTATAAATTTAGTTAGACGATGATGCAAACATCTTAATTTTTTTTTTGGTTGAGAGATGTCCGACAATATAAACAAAATTTTACGTATACTGTATTGTATGTCATTTAAATCTATTATTATATACTTTTTTTGCGGTTTAATTTTAAGACCATCTGTTTAGCCAAAAGAATTATACATAATTATTTTACTGATCATAAGAGCCAGTGGAAAATGAGATATATAAGAAGTATAGTGTGCTAAGTGTGAAAGAGAAACCTAATAGTTTTGTGTAGTAACCAAGCCAGCCCCAAAGACTAACAAAAGTCAAGTATGTATGTTTCTTACTTTTGGGATTTCCATCGACATTGTTGCTGTTTGCCTCCTTTGTTTAATCTTTTTTCTTTTTCTTTCAATATTCCCCTTGTTGCCTGTATCAAGGTGAGTAAAACTTTGATACAATAGGCGGTATTAAAGTTTTGATACCGTCCATGTATGATATATGGGTCCCCTACATATATACTAGTAAATTTACGTGTATTGCATATAAAATATTTTTTCTTCTTCTAAAATTAATATAAAATTATTTAAATATTTAAATATATTTAAATTAAGAATTATTATATATATTTTAATATTTTAATAAAAATTTGTTATATATTTGATTATATTTTAATTATAATTAGTTATGCATATATTTCTACTTTTCATAAAGAGTATTGAAACTGTTAGCTACGTAATATTATCTAATTATAAATAAACATCTCTTGTAACTCCTGTGGTTAAGGTGGGAGATATTTTCTCAGGTTGGCTGAGTTTGAATTCCTTCAGTATTATTTATAACAAATTTATTTTTTTTCAACATTTTTTTACGTAATATTAATTTTTTTAAAATATTTAATTGATGATGATATACATACGGCTTAGACGGCTCACTTTTGAGCCATTTTGAAGCCTCATTATATTATGGAAGATTTGCACAGTGTACGAAAAAACTCATATCAAGGTGTCTATTGTAAGCCGGGTCCACTATCGATTGGATTTAACCGAATCTGGACCGGGCTAGCTCGGACTTGAGGTTATTGATTGTAGTTAAATGTTTAAATAACTCATCTGTTTTGAATGACTATCAATTAATTATTATATTATTTTGAATACCTAGTAGTTTCCATATTAGCTATTATCAATTTTATGTAATTACTTTTCATACGAATTTTTTATTGTAATTAGATGATGCATATGGTGGATATTTGTTTATAAATATATACGATAATTATAATAACATGCTAATACTTTCATATTGACTATATTAGAGTAATTTTAGAATATATGCTAATAATTTAAAAAATAATGATAAACCACTAAACTAGAAAGAAATTTAGAAAAAAAATATATTTGAAACTCATATGAATCGAGCATACTACAAGATTAGAGCTAAACTTGTTATTCCCGAGGCTTAATCAAAGATGGCAGAACCAGAAGTTAAAATCGAGATCAGGAGTTCACACAAGAGTTTTCTTCCTGATATCTCTCAATCCAACAAGAAGATAATATAAAGGATCAGATTACAACTTGAAATAAGATAATAAAAGAATCATAGAAAGCTATTTTCTCGTTCTTTTTTGCAATCGCAATTACAAACGGACATAACAAAGTTACAACTCACAGAAGAGAGGAAGAAAAATAAGAGATTTTGCTTGCTGGGGTGATAAAGATCACCGTTTCTCAAAGCAAGATTTGCCCCACACGATCTGCTCCCAGGAACCAGTAAGTTTACGTAAAACTTCTGGAACGCTCGCTGTCACCTCTGTCCTGACTCACACGAACTCCCTGGACTCCAATGGTAGTGGCAGTAGCAACTCTCATCATCTCCTAATTTGTAAAGTAAGTCGTCAAAGAGGCACAAAGAGAGTATTCATAGAGAGAGGGTGCAAACTTTAGCCGTCCAACAGTTACGAAAAGATAGGAACAGATTAATTACGAATCCTCATAAGATAGGCCCGAATTAATTTTAAATTCCACAAAAAATGGATCCGAATAACAGACCATATATTTCCATAACTGTTTAAATATATCCGCATCAGCAGCAGCGCATGCGGCCTGTCCATGCGATCGAGCATGCAGCTCACGCATGAGAAAGTGAATCAAATGCGCACAAGCGCCTGCGCCGATGCTGACGTGCTAAGTGCAAAGTGCTCCAACAAAGTGCCACTTTGTGTAACCTCCGTATCCTAAAATTCTAGCTTAAATATGATTTTTAGGTTAATTTGGGGCTAGTGGGATTTTTTCATAATTTTTGGTTAATTAAAAACTAGTAACCCTAATTTCCTAGAACTTTCAAGAATTTATTTTAGGGTCAAATATAATTAAAAATACCCCAAACTTTTATTTTAGGTTCTAAATAATCAAATATATTTTCTAGAATTTTTTGGGAATTTTTTGATTATTTTTTGCATTTATTTTGAGTTAATTAGGGAAAATTGAATTAAAAACTATTTTCTGAAAATAAAACCCATATTAGTAAATATTTTGTCCAGTCAACCAGTAGGGGGTGTCACGCCCCAGTCCCAAAATACCGTGGGACCAGACGCGTGTCAACGGCCAGCAGTACGCACCGATGGACCAACTCACTATAAAGGATCCATCAGGGCATACTTAAGCTGTAAAACAAGTCTACGACAATCATGGTACAACTAATCTCATCCACACAAGACATAAACATGATCCACAGAATAAATAAGGAATGTAAATCATCATCCAGTCTCACATAGTACTTCGGGGAACAACCCGATAAATATCTAGTACAATGGTTCATCTGACCAGAATATGAAAGACTGAAATAAATAATAAAAGCTGAGCATAGACAAGGATGCTCAAGAGAAGTCTTCAGCTAAGACCTCGTCCTCGGATGGTGGTACAACTCCTGGATCAGCTCCTGCTCCGGTCCCGTAAACCTCGGGATAAACCTCGTCTGCAAAATCTGGGGACAAAAATCCGGATCCAGGTCCTCAGGGGACATAGCAAGGTACAAGAAAGCTCATGCCAATAAATACAGATAAGCAGTGCAGCAATATATAACTAAATGAAACAAAGGGGTAAATACGTAACCATCTAAGTGTAAATGCAAGTGAGAGCATCACTAGTCTCAGGCTGAGCCACTACAAGCTCTGTGTCGGGGAGCCGGTAGCGGTAATAACCGGTAGTGGGTCTAGCTCTGCTACGAGAGTCTACGACCTCTCAATAATAGAAGATATACATAAATACAGCCTGTAGCCTGTGTGTCTCTCCCCACCCAATGTAACCACGCATATCATGACCACAACGTCTCATGCCCATGTCAAGCGCGATCATAGCTAATGCAACAAGTCATAAAGTATCTAATAGTATAATGTCCATGTCCTGTATCCTATACAGAATCGCCACGAATATCTCGGGAAAATCCTGTCTCATGAATAGTGTCAAGTGTCCTGGGTCATATGGTACTTGATAAGACAAGTACGAGAATATAAAATGTCACGGATATCCATCTCTAGATGACCGTACCCAACGCTGCGTACAGTGTCGGCACCCGACTGATAATCGGACGCTAAGTACGTCACACGGTCCTAGGTTGAGCATGCACAGCAATGTATATAAAGCAAGGAAAATAGATAACTAAACTGCAGAGTTTGGCAAGGTACACTTGCCTGATGTCCGAGTATCAACAACTGTCCTGGTATCTGTGGATCCGGTGGAAACTACTCCAAAAGCTGTAATAAATATCACCAACAGTCTCAGAAGGTGTCAAATAGCTAGAAACGCCGGTCCTTACGTCCAATTTGGACACAGGGGCAAAAAGGTCATTTTCGGGCCAAAGCGGGTTCCACATGTGGGCCCACTTTGCACCGAAAAGCGCGTCTGGGTCAAAGGTCTCCAAATTCCGCAAACTCAGTGTCTACAAGTCAGGAACGATGATACGAACCCAACGGAACTTCCAGAATTGGATTCCGATGAGCCGATCACAAAATCACCCGTCAAGTGGAGCCTGTGGGGCCCACGATACGTGATTTTGTCAACGTTCTCAGAATCGAACCAAACTTGGCTCACAGGACCAGCGTATTACTACGGATCCGATGGCGCAAGTTTCGTCTCGATCTGACGTGTGTACACGAAGTTACAGCGTGTTTCAGAATCGACAGATACGGGGTGTTGTCGGCGGATACGCGTTGATTCCGGGGTGCACGCACCTCCGAATCGACTTCTGCGAAATCCCACATGACCGTTTCAACGTCGCGCACAGTTTGGTAAAGACCACGTGCGACCAAGTCGTCCCGTTTGGCGGGGCGGACTCAGTTCCGGGGTGAAACAGGGCGTTGTTTTTTCCTGTTTTGGATCGCGGTGTACGACCACTACAAGACGCGATGCACCGAGCGAATTGCACGGGCACCGAGAGGGGTAAACAGTCTACGCATAGAAATCGACGGAATTGAAAACGGAGTTGCGAGTAGGGAGAAAACAGTACCTGTACAGGGCTCCGTGGATTCTGTTTTCCAAGTGTCCACGTCAATTCCGTGTCCAGCGTATCAAGTTGCTGGGTCCAGTGCTAGGGGTCGCTGTGGTCGATGGTGCGAACGCCGAGGTGACTACAGTTCGCTGAGGCCGACCGGAGGGGTCGCGGCGTCGACGGAATCGGGACGCACAGCCGGGGATGGGTCAGACTCTCAGGCGGTCGGGGATCGGTTGGTCCGGCAATGGGTCGGAGCGTTGACAGCAGGCGGGGCGGCCACCGAGTCGGCTGAGGGCGGCGGCGTCCCGGGGGTCGGGACTGGACGGGTGGCTGCTGCCGGAGTTTGGTCGTCGACGAAGCAGCGTCGAACTCGGCCAAAGGGAGGTGGGGGGTCGGGCTCGACGTGAGGGAAGAGAGCGGGCGGCTGGGGTTAAGTCGATGGCGGCGGCGATGACTCGTCCAGGCGGCTACTGCGGGGAAACTCGGGGTGGCTGCAGCCTAGGGCACAAAAGCCGAGGTACATTTATAGGGGAACAGTACTTCGGCTGCTAGGGTTCCTAGATGGGTTTCGGGTTGGTTCAGCGGTTGAGTTCATTCCAAATAGCTAAAGTTCCTCGATTCGCTGCTCCGGTGTCCCATAAATTCACCGAAAATTGTCCTGCGTCCGGTTCTCCATTATACACAATAAATTTCTATTTCCAGAATATTTTAACCCCATTTAGCCACACTTAAAATTATTCAACCCCAAATTACCTTAGCTTTTAAATTCCAGAAGAACACCAAAAATACGGGAAAAATTGTATAAATTTTATTCCTGAAATTTAGGGTGTTTACAATCTTCCCTCCTTAAAAGGATTGCGTCCTCGCAATCAAAGAATAAGCTACTAAAGAAGGGTTATGGAAATACAAGGTGGCCTAGTTTACAACTGTCTCCTCAAACAGGTGAGGGTAACGTTGGCGCATACTATCTTCTCGTTCCCAAGTCGATTCTCCAGGGGAATGATGTTTCCATGCTACTCGGACCAGTCTGATTGTCTGTCCTCGCAATGTCTTCTCACTGACGTCGAGAATGCCAACCGGTTGTTCTTCATATCTCAAACTTGGGCCCACTGCGATCTCTGAATGATCGACTACGTGACTTGGGTCGGTCACGTACCTGCGCAGCTGTGAGACGTGGAATACGTCATGCACTCCCTCTAAGGATGGAGGTAATGCAAGCCGATAAGCCACCTCACCAACACGCTCGAGGATGTCAAATGGCCCAATATACCTTGGGCTCAGCTTGCCTCTGCTCCCGAATCTGATAGTACCACGAGTAGGCGAAATCCTCAAGAATACGTGATCTCCTTCCTTGAACTCTAGGGGACGCCTGTGTGTATCTGCCCAATGCTTCTGTCTGTCCTGAGCTGCTCGTAGATGATTCTGAATCTGCTTCACCTTCTCCACTGTGTGTGTGACCAATTCTGGTCCCAGTATCTGACGTTCACCGACGTCACTCCAGCATATAGGTGACCTGCACTTCCTTCCGTATAAAGCTTCAAATGGTGCCATTTGGATGCTGGCCTGATAACTGTTATTATAGGAGAACTCTACTAAGTGCAAATGATCTTCCCAAGATCCTCCAAAGTCTAGCATACATGATCTCAACATGTCCTCCAATATCTGAATGGTGCGCTCCGATTGGCCATCTGTCTGCGGGTGGTATGCCGTGCTGAACTTGAGTCTGGTGCCCAGACTCTCTTGCATGCTTCTCCAGAAATGAGATGTAAATCTCAAATCTCGATCCGATACAATACTAACAGGCACTCCATGTAATTTGAAATTTGTCGCATATACATGTCGGCTAGTACCTCTGTGGACTGCCCAACTCTAAATGGCAAGAAGTGTGCCGATTTAGTGAGTCGATCCACAATCACCCATACCGCGTCTCTTCCGCTGGGGCTCCTCGGGAATCCTGTAACAAAATCCATCGTGATATGCTCCCACTTCCATTCCGGTATCGGAAGCGGCTGTAACATCCCTGCGGTCCTCTGATGCTCGGCCTTTACTTGCTGGCAGACTAAGCATCTAGCCACAAATCTTGCGATCTCTCTCTTCATTCCATGCCACCAGTAGTACTGTCTCAAGTCTCTGTACATCTTAGTTCCTCCTGGGTGAACAGAGTACGTAGAGCTATGTGCTTCAGTCATTAGCTCCTGTCTCAATTCTCCATTTGGAACATACAGGCGGTTTCCAAACCTCAATGTTCCGTCTTCATGGATGCGAAGTCCTGTCTGCAGGCCAGCTTCTGTCCTCTCCTTGAGTCTTCGGAATCTAGCATCGGTAGGCAATGCCTCTTTAATCTTCTCTACGAGTGATGACTGAATCTCAAGATTAGCCATCAATCCATTCTGTCCCGGTAAGACGACCTCTATCTGTAGCTCCTGCAAATCTCTCAATAACTCGGGCTGCATCGTCAAGAGATAAGCCATAGGCTTCCTGCTCAGTGCGTCTGCAACGACATTCGCCTTTCCCGGATGATACTGCAGATCTATGTCGAAATCTACCATCAGTTCCAGCCAGCGTCTCTGTCTCATGTTAAGCTCCTTCTGAGTATACACATACTTCAGACTCTTGTGATCAGTAAAGATTTCGACCCTCTCTCCATAAAGATAGTGCCTCCATATCTTTAATGCAAATATAACTGCTGCTAGCTCCAGATCATGTGTTGGGTAGTTCTTCTCGTGGACCTTCAACTGTCTCAACGCATAAGCAATGACTTTGCCATGTTGCATCAAAACACATCCTAGTCCGCTGCCTGACGCATCACTGTAAACAACAAAACCTCCTGACCCTGAAGGAAGAGTCAAGACAGGTGCTGTTGTTAATCTTCTCTTCAGTTCTTCAAAAGCCTTCTGGCAGTCTTCTGTCCATATAAACTCCTGATCCTTACGTGTTAGCTTTGTCATCGGTTCTGCAATCCTCGAGAAATTCTCTACAAACCTTCGGTAATATCCCGCAAGTCCGAGAAAACTTCTCACCTCTGCAACTGATGTGGGTGTAGGCCAAGTCTCTATTGCCGCAACTTTCTCTGGATCCACTGAAAGTCCTTCTCCTGAGATGATATGCCCCAAGAAAGGTACTTTGTCCATACAGAACTCACACTTACTGAGCTTGGCATATAACTTCTCCTGTCTCAAGGTCTCTAGCACAATTCTGAGATGCTCCTCGTGCTCTTCAGGGCTCTTGGAATATATGAGAATGTCATCAATGAACACCACTACAAATTTATCCAAGAACTGATGAAAGACTCTGTTCATTAAGCTCATAAATACTGCTGGTGCGTTGGTTAAACCAAACGGCATCACCAAGAACTCATAATGCCCATACTTCGTCCTGAAAGCTGTCTTCGGGATGTCTTCCTTCCTCACCTTGATCTGATGATAGCCGGATCTAAGGTCAATCTTCGAGAATACCCTTGCACCACTCAATTGATCGAATAGATCATCAATGCGTGGTAAGGGATACCTGTTCTTGATGGTCACGGCATTCAGTGCCCTGTAATCAATGCACAACCGTACTGTTCCATCCTTCTTCGGCACAAATAAGATGGGTGCTCCCCAAGGTGAAACACTGGGGCGAATGAAACCCTTCTCCAAAAGATCATCTACCTGTTCCTTCAACTCCACTAACTCCTTAGGTGCTAGCCGATAAACCGATGAAGTGATTGGCTCTGCTCCTGGAGTTAAGTCTATTGTGAATTCTATTTTCCGATCAGGCGGTAAACCTGGAAGATTATCCGGAAATACGTCCACAAATTCTGATATGACTCTTGGGTAACCTGTCTCCTCTTCTACAGATAATACCCTAAGAGTAGGCTGAACTCCTTGCTCTACTGCTCCGCGGAGAAACTCGAATTCTGGGTGGCCAGGCGGTCTAAATATAACCTTCCCAAGCCGACAATCAAGAGTCGCATGGTACTGACTTAACCAGTCCATACCAAGTACGACATCATAATCCGGCATAGAAAATATCAGAAACTGCGCTCGCATCTCTCGGCCACATACGACTACAGAACATGATCTACAGACGTCACTAACCGGAATAATACCGCCTCCCGTAAGAATCCTCTTCATCTTCGGAAGGGGTGCGGTAGCTACTCTATGGGTGGCTACAAAGCTAGCTGCTATAAATGAATGCGATGCTCCAGAATCAAATAAAGCTACTGCAGGTAATGAAGCTACTAAAATAGTACCTGCGATGACCTCGTCTGCTGTGGCCTCCTCCTCAACAGCTAAAGGGAATGCCTGTCCCCGTCCCTGAGCTGGACCTCTCTGCTGCTGCTGCTGCTGATGAAATAGGGCTGCCTGTGGTGCCAGGGGTGGTCTCTGCTGGTTCCCTCCGGGGGCTGGTGGTCTGACCCCACCAACTCCTGTCTGTTGGGCTCCTGCTGCTGGATAAGCTGGTCGTGGTGCAGGCAATGCTAGTCTTGGTGCTCCGTCTCGGCGTTCGGAACAGTCCCTGGAAAAGTGCTGGCTGGATCCGCAGCTCAAACATAGTCCCAACTTACGCCTGCATTCCTTCTCAATGTGTCCTACCTTGCCGCAGTGGTGACAAGTAGGAAGAGGTCTGTCTCTCTGTGCTGCTCTATCTGGCATACCCCTTTGGGCTCGCTTTGCTGAATCCCCATGTGCTGGCCTGGATGGTGCTGATGTGATAGGCCTCTTCAGGTTAGTCTCCCTTCTAGCGACGCGCTCCAAGCGTCGGACTGCTGCAAGAACATCGGTATAAGAGGTAGGTGCTACCGATCCAATCACTCTCTGAAGCTCGAACTTCAAGCCGTCAAAGAACTTCTCTGCTTTTTCTTCCTCCGTCGAAATCAATGTCGGGGCAAAGCGGCTCAGGCGAATAAATTCCGCATTATATTCCTCCACTGACATGCTGCCTTGGATAAGGCGGTTGAACCTGTCTCTGAGCTCTGACCGTGCGACTGCCGGGATGTACATCTCTTGGAAGAGTCTAGAGAACTCTTCCCATGTGACTCTGTCCTGTCCAAGCCTCCTTTCTTCTGCTAACCACCAGTGATGCGCATTATCAGTTAACTGCATTCTAACTGCAGTCATCCACTTCTCTCTCGGAAGTTCAGCGGCTTCCAACTGATGCTGAATATTGGTGAGCCACTCATGAACTTCCGTTGGCCCTTTCTTACCAGAAAATGTGCGAGGTTTGAGGTGACGGAAATCAGTGATGGATCCCGTCGCTGTTCGCCTCGTTGGGGGATTTGCCTGCTCCAATGCGGATACCAGGCTGGTCCTCAGATACTCGGCCTCCTGCCGATGGGCCTCCTGCTGAATCTGTTGCTGTGCTTGCATCATAGCATACATCATCTGGAACATTTGTTGCCCGTCCATGGCTTGTCCTGGCGGGAATACTGGCATCTGGGGAGTGAACTGTGGCGGAGGTGGGATGTCATTTCTCCGGAACCTTGGATTAGGCTGTCCGGTTTGATCACTCTGCGATGCTTGTCCACCATCCCCTGGTGTCACTCCGTCTCCGTAAGTAACCACAGCGTCGTGTGGCGTATCCAAAGGAATATCATCTCTGTTCCCGGAATCCATTGCTCTGCAATCAAAAGATAAACTATAAGAACGCTCAGAGGAATCAATACAGGATGCAGTTCAAGTAAAAATTTCGAGATCGATATAGAGTTCAACAACTGGTTAAATAATGGATGAGATCCTATAGTTCATACTATCCTTAGGGCAGGCTGGCCCGGTCCCTAAGTTGAAACCGAACTATTTAGTCGTAGACCTGCATGGGCCACCACAAAAACCATGTCACGCCCCAGTCCCAAAATACCGTGGGACCAGACGCGTGTCAACGGCCAGCAGTACGCACCGATGGACCAACTCACTATAAAGGATCCATCAGGGCATACTTAAGCTGTAAAACAAGTCTACGACAATCATGGTACAACTAATCTCATCCACACAAGACATAAACATGATCCACAGAATAAATAAGGAATGTAAATCATCATCCAGTCTCACATAGTACTTCGGGGAACAACCCGATAAATATCTAGTACAATGGTTCATCTGACCAGAATATGAAAGACTGAAATAAATAATAAAAGCTGAGCATAGACAAGGATGCTCAAGAGAAGTCTTCAGCTAAGACCTCATCCTCGGATGGTGGTACAACTCCTGGATCAGCTCCTGCTCCGGTCCCGTAAACCTCGGGATAAACCTCGTCTGCAAAATCTGGGGACAAAAATCCGGATCCAGGTCCTCAGGGGACATAGCAAGGTACAAGAAAGCTCATGCCAATAAATACAGATAAGCAGTGCAGCAATATATAACTAAATGAAACAAAGGGGTAAATATGTAACCATCTAAGTGTAAATGCAAGTGAGAGCATCACTAGTCTCAGGCTGAGCCACTACAAGCTCTGTGTCGGGGAGCCGGTAGCGGTAATAACCGGTAGTGGGTCTAGCTCTGCTACGAGAGTCTACGACCTCTCAATAATAGAAGATATACATAAATACAGCCTGTAGCCTGTGTGTCTCTCCCCACCCAATGTAACCACGCATATCATGACCACAACGTCTCATGCCCATGTCAAGCGCGATCATAGCTAATGCAACAAGTCATAAAGTATCTAATAGTATAATGTCCATGTCCTGTATCCTATACAGAATCACCACGAATATCTCGGGAAAATCCTGTCTCATGAATAGTGTCAAGTGTCCTGGGTCATATGGTACTTGATAAGACAAGTACGAGAATATAAAATGTCACGGATATCCATCTCTAGATGACCGTACCCAACGCTGCGTACAGTGTCGGCACCCGACTGATAATCGGACGCTAAGTACGTCACACGGTCCTAGGTTGAGCATGCACAGCAATGTATATAAAGCAAGGAAAATAGATAACTAAACTGCAGAGTTTGGCAAGGTACACTTGCCTGATGTCCGAGTATCAACAACTGTCCTGGTATCTGTGGATCCGGTGGAAACTACTCCAAAAGCTGTAATAAATATCAGCAACAGTCTCAGAAGGTGTCAAATAGCTAGAAACGCCGGTCCTTACGTCCAATTTGGACACAGGGGCAAAAAGGTCATTTTCGGGCCAAAGCGGGTTCCACATGTGGGCCCACTTTGCACCGAAAAGCGCGTCTGGGTCAAAGGTCTCCAAATTCCGCAAACTCAGTGTCTACAAGTCAGGAACGATGATACGAACCCAACGGAACTTCCAGAATTGGATTCCGATGAGCCGATCACAAAATCACCCGTCAAGTGGAGCCTGTGGGGCCCACGATACGTGATTTTGTCAACGTTCTCAGAATCGAACCAAACTTGGCTCACAGGACCAGCGTATTACTACGGATCCGATGGCGCAAGTTTCGTCTCGATCTGACGTGTGTACACGAAGTTACAGCGTGTTTCAGAATCGACAGATACGGGGTGTTGTCGGCGGATACGCGTTGATTCCGGGGTGCACGCACCTCCGAATCGACTTCTGCGAAATCCCACACGACCGTTTCAACGTCGCGCACAGTTTGGTAAAGACCACGTGCGACCAAGTCGTCCCGTTTGGCGGGGCGGACTCAGTTCCGGGGTGAAACAGGGCGTTGTTTTTTCCTGTTTTGGATCGCGGTGTACGACCACTACAAGACGCGATGCACCGAGCGAATTGCACGGGCACCGAGAGGGGTAAACAGTCTACGCATAGAAATCGACGGAATTGAAAACGGAGTCGCGAGTAGGGAGAAAACAGTACCTGTACAGGGCTCCGTGGATTCTGTTTTCCAAGTGTCCACGTCAATTCCGTGTCCAGCGTATCAAGTTGCTGGGTCCAGTGCTAGGGGTCGCTGTAGTCGATGGCGCGAACGCCGAGGTGGCTACAGTTCGCTGAGGCCGACCGGAGGGGTCGCGGCGTCGACGGAATCGGGACGCACAGCCGGGGATGGGTCGGACTCTCAGGCGGTCGGGGATCGGTTGGTCCGGCAATGGGTCGGAGCGTTGACAGCAGGCGGGGCGGCCACCGAGTCGGCTGAGGGCGGCGGCGTCCCGGGGGTCGGGACTGGACGGGTGGCTGCTGCCGGAGTTTGGTCGTCGACGAAGCAGCGTCGAACTCGGCCAAACGGAGGTGGGGGGTCGGGCTCGGCGTGAGGGAAGAGAGCGGGCGGCTGGGGTTAAGTCGATGGCGGCGGCGATGACTCGTCCAGGCGGCTACTGCGGGGAAACTCGGGGTGGCTGCGGCCTAGGGCACAAAAGCCGAGGTACATTTATAGGGGAACAGTACTTCGGCTGCTAGGGTTCCTAGATGGGTTTCGGGTTGGTTCAGCGGTTGAGTTCATTCCAAATAGCTAAAGTTCCTCGATTCGCTGCTCCGGTGTCCCATAAATTCACCGAAAATTGCCCTGCGTCCGGTTCTCCATTATACACAATAAATTTCTATTTCCAGAATATTTTAACCCCATTTAGCCACACTTAAAATTATTCAACCCCAAATTACCTTAGCTTTTAAATTCCAGAAGAACACCAAAAATACGGGAAAAATTGTATAAATTTTATTCCTGAAATTTAGGGTGTTTACAGGGGGCCCACTCGTCAGCCTCCAGCAGCGAACTGGGCGGAGCCCGCCTGTCAGCGACCGCGGGGTTGGTGCGGGTCGTGACACATTTTTAGTGGTGGCCCATGCAGGTCGAGCTTAGCAATTAGAGCGATGTCGTTGTAGTACGACGACTTAGTTGTGCTACTGCGTGCTTGTGGTAGGATCTAGGATATAGCATACTAGGATGAGAGTGAATACTCAATCACAACTAGGAATATTTCTAATATATCTATCTTGTTATCCTTATTTCCTTCTGAATTGCTTCCTTTAGAATTTTACTGTCCTTCCTTGATGATATCGTATTTATTGCCTAAATTGATTCTTTTTGGTTTATCTTCAGGATGCCGCCGAAGACAAGATCTATGAGAGTGGGAGCATCAACTTCAGAGGGGTCTGCCACCTCTCCACCTGACGGACAGACAACTGGAGTTCCTCCTTTCCCACCTGTTCTGAGTGTTGCCCCAGCTATGACGGAGAACCTTCCTCAACCACCTACTCCGTTTCCTGAAAGTATGCCCGTTGATGAGGCACGGATGTTTACTTTGATCCAGGGCATGGTAGATGCCCAGAGAGTGACGGCAGAAGCTCAGCGAGTTCAAGCTGAGGCTCAGAGAGTGCAGACAGAGGCACACCAAGCACAGACTGAACTGATAAGACAGAGAATGGAGAACGCTCACCAGATGGCACTACAGGCAATTGAGAGAGTTGCCCAGTAGTATCCTGGCCAGCAGCAACAGCAGAGACCAGGAACTATAGTTGATTTCAAGAGGATGATGCCGCGAGAGTTCAAAGGCACCGAGGGGATACTCTACGCTGACGACTGGCTAGAGGATATAGAGAGGAGCCTACGATTGGCCCAGATTTCGGAGAGCTTACAGATAGAGGCGGCCGGTAATCAGATGTTCGATATCGCACTCACGTGGTATCGCACGGAGCCTAGACTTACTGCACAAGGACTTACTTGGGAGACCTTCAAGGAGGCTTTTAAGGAGAAGTTCTTTCCCGACGTGGCCCTGGGAGCTTTGGAGAGTCAGTTCCATGACTTGGTCCAAGGAACCATGTCGGTCGACGAGTACGCCGTAGAATTATGTCGATTGAGCCATTTTGCATCGTCTATAATTCGGGACCCAGGAGATCGAGCCCAAAAGTTTATAAAGGGGCGGACGAGAGAGATTAGGTTGCGCACTTCTGGTCGTTGTACAGCTACCTTTGAGGGATTGTCTTCTAGTTCCTTATCTTTCCGGCCAGCGTGCAGCTCCAAATTATAGAGATCCAGTTAGGCCACATGTTGAACCGCAGATTGCTCAGCACCCGCGGGGGGAGCCACCCCAGCAGGGCAGAGCATTTGTGATGACGGTCGAGGAGGCCGATACTGCAGGTGATGTGTTAGCAGGTTCTGTTCTGTTCTTTTCCTTTCTTCTGTTCTTTTTCGTCTGTTTGATTGATTGATTTCTTAGTACCATAGCTTGTATCAGTGATTCTCTTGCTAGAATGTAGTTAGTAGTACACCCCGACAGAGACTGTAATATCATGACAAAATAGACCATAACCATGCATATTTTCTCTAGATTGCATGTTGTATGACTGTAGGTAGGATTTTCTTAGACCTTGATTGTTGGGGGGGGTTTGACCGTAGAGAAGATTAATGAAGATGTTATAACTTGACAAAGAGAGAGACAAGGTGCCTTAAATTTCGAGGATAAACATTAATTTAAATAAAGAGTTGAGAATTTAATATGGCAAAATTGACGATTTTGTTAAATCATTGATTTTTATGAAGATTATGATGTGATTGAATTTGTCATTAAATTTTAAAAAATTTAAGAGGATTATAATTATATTTATTTGACTGCAAGATATAAATTTAAAATTTATATTTTGAATGTTGCATTTGAAGATTTCGTAAGTACTATATTGTTTGAGTATTGTGTGAAAAAAGAATCGAGGAATAAGATCACTAATGGATTAGTGTTTGAATTCAATTTTTGGGATGATGATTTAAATTTTATAAATACGCATCGATTTGACTTAAATTAGAGGAGTAAGATGATTAATGAATTAGTATTTGAATTCAAACTTTTCGGATGAGATTTTTTAAATTTTATAAATATGAATTGATTGGATTTAAATTAGAGGATTGTATATTAATTTTTTGAGTATTTAGTTATGAACTTAAAATTTTGGAGGATATTGTGATAAGAATGAAATTTGATTTTATATTTGAAGATTTTCAGGAATGTGATATTTATAGAATTTTGAAAATTTTGTGAAATGATAATATGGATTTACTTCATGATTATATGGTTTGATGAATTTAAAATTTTGATAAAAAAAAATATAATAAATAAAAACAACTATTGAGGATCTTAAATTTTGAGGACAAAATTCTTTTAAGGTGAGTAGACTTGTAACCTCCGCATCATAAAATTCTAGCTTAAATGTGGTTTTATGTTAATTTGGGGTTAGTGGAATTTTTTCATAATTTTTGGTTAATTAAAAACTAGTAACCCTAATTTTCTAGGACTTTCAAGAATTTATTTTAGGGTCAAACATAATTAAAAATACCCCAAACTTTTATTTTAGGTTCTAAATAATCAAATATATTTTCTAGAATTTTTTGGAAATTTTTTGATTATTTTTAGCATTTATTTTGAGTTAATTAGGGAAAAGTGAATTAAAAACTATTTTCTAAAAATAAAAACCCATAATAGTAAATATTCTGCCAAGTCAGCCAACATGGGGCCCACCCGTCAGCCTCCCGCAGCGAATTGGGCGTGGCCCGCCTGTCAGCGACCGCGGGGTGGGTGCGGGTCGTGACACTTTGCGCCCTTGAGCCCGAGTCGCTAAGTCCCTTTGGGGCTTAGCTCCTCTGGAATAAATTCCAAGAGAATGACAAAAAGCATAAATGCTTTCATTAAGTAGTTAATCCTTCTTCATCCTAATAAAATACCCCCACATGGAACCCATGTGCATCACCATACCCCATGTGCACACCTCAACACAAGCTAAATATTATATTGAGAACCCACTTGGTGGTGTAGCCAATGTGGGACTATCTTTCATAGTCCAAAGGCAAAAACACCAATAATCTTCCACATATCTCAATATATGGGTTGAGCGTTCCTCACAGTGACTGTTCATCATGCATTAGGATAAATGTCGCTTCAACTTGAATCTTCCTGCATGGGTCAAAATAACAGCATGATACAAGAATGGACTAAGCCTTGAATTATACACCATAGTTGTAATTCTTTTCACTCACACAATGACATCAACTGTGCTTCCGGTTGCACATTGAAGGCCCTGTGCACGCCTGATTTTGGTGTATGTATTTTGGGTGTCTACAAGTTTTTTCTCAAGAGATGGCATGTATCTCTTTCTATACACTCTATGTGAGTTAGTAAAGAGTCATAGGCATGAAGCGTTGCGCTTCCTTGCGGTGCTACGGCGCTATGACATGGCCTTCTGCCGAGGTTCATTCTCTCATGTGGTGTCATCCGTTGTAGCATGAGGTTCACTCCCTCTTTGTAGTGCCAAACTACACAGCACGAAGCCTTGCGCTTTCTTGCGGTGTTATGCTGATGTGACATGACCTTTTGTCGAGGATTTATATCTTTTACCTCTGTGGTGTCACACCACTGTAACATGAGGTCATCGACCTCTTTGTAGTACTGCCTACCACTCTTCATTCTACAACATTAGGCTACTTCCTATGTGCGGTGCTATGCCGCTGTGACATGACTTAATGCCAAAAATTTATATCTTTTACCTCTGTGGTGTCACACCACTGTAGCATGGGATACAAGTCCCTTCTAGTGCTGAAACTACGTGCTTCCTGTAAAGTACACCGGATATTCACTCTGTCCGAGAACTCATTAAGGCGTCAAACCCCACCATTCCACAGAAAATTATTCTTCATAAAGAACAAGAAGTAGACAACAGTGGTTCTGGGTTCGTAACCCCTCAATGTCTCAAATGACTACCCACTATTCCTGATATTCTCCCAGT
The DNA here is from genome assembly GCA_036927795.1 of Iris macrosiphon. Taxonomy (NCBI): domain Eukaryota; kingdom Viridiplantae; phylum Streptophyta; class Magnoliopsida; order Asparagales; family Iridaceae; genus Iris; species Iris macrosiphon. Next base: position 42,779 of record JAYESA010001380.1, read on the forward strand.
CAATGGTCCTTCTTTGAACCAAAAGCTAGATGCTAGTAGATTTTTCTTTGAACTAATAGCATAAAATTTTATGGTAGAATTACATAGACACAATATCAGAATATTTTTAAGCCCATTTTGGTTGCTGTGTCCTCGACCAATTGGCGCTTGAGACCCTTGGTGAACGGGTCCGCCAGGTTCTTCTGACTCCGAACATCAATTATGACAATGACTCCAGTCTTTATCAGATCATTCATTACCCTGTGTCTCAATCGCACAGTCCTCTTCTTACCATTGAAGAGGTCATTTCATGCCACCGCTGCAGTCGCTTGGTTGTCGCAGTATATCGGTATCGTCGGAATCTGCGCACCAACCAATGGAAGATCACACATGAGCTCCTGAAGCCACTCTGCTTTATCTGCTGCTACAGCCAGTGCATAAAACTCATATTCCATCGAGGAATGAGAGAGCATAGTCTACTTTTTCGACTTCCACGATATAACAGCTCCACCTATGAAAAAGTCGTATCCTCCTGTGGACCTTTTGCTCTCTACTTCTGAACACCAGCTTGTATCACTGAAGCCTTTCACTACTGTCGGATATCCGCTGTAGTACAGTGCATACTTCTGATTCTTCCTGAGATATCTCATCACTCTCTTCACAGCCTTCTAGTGCTCCATACCTGGGTTGCTCGTGAATCGACTAAGCATCCCCATGGAAAAAGCTATGTCAGGCCTTGTAGCAGTTGTCGTATACATCAAACTCCCAATGACGCTTGCATACTCCAACTGCCTGACGCTTTCCCTAGGATTTGGCTTCAGCTTCTTGTCACACCTGTACGGAGTATCGATCCCTGGAAGATCTTGATATCCATAGCATGTGAGCATCTTCTCAATATAATAAGACTGTGACAGCGCCACTCCAGTGTCCTTCCAGATAATATTTATCCCGAGGATAACGTCAGCTTTCCCCAAGTCCTTCATACTTAACTTGGATGAGAGAAACTTCTTTGTCTCAGTGACTCGTACTAGATCCGTGCCTAGGATCAATATGTCGTCTACGTAAAGACAGACGATGAGCCCTCTTTCGTCAGCGAACTTTGTTATTCCCGAGGCTTAATATATTTGAAACTCATATGAATCGAGCACACTACAAGATCAGAGATAAACTTGTTATTCTCAAGGCTTAATCAAAGATGTTAGAACCAGAAGTTGAAGTCGAGATCAGGAGTTCACACAAGAGTTTCCTTCTTGATATCTCTCGATCCAACAAGAAGATAATATAAAGGATCTGATTACAACTTGAAACAAGATAATAAAAGAATCAGAGAAAACTATCTTCTCGTTCTTCCTTACAATCGCAGTTGCAAACTGACATAACAGACTTACAACTCACAGAAGAAAGGAGGAAGAAGAAGAAGAGACTTTGCTTGCTGGGGTGATAAAGATCACCGTTGCTCAAAGCAAGATTCGCCCCACACGATCTGCTCTCAGGAACCAGCAAGTTCACGTAGAACTTCTGAAACGCTTGCTGTCATCTCTGTCTGGACTCACACGAATTCCCTGGACCCCAATGGTGGCGGCAATAACAACTCTCTTCGTCTCCTAATTTTTGAAGTAAGTCCTCAAAGAGGCACGAAGAGAGTATTCATAGAGAGAGGGTAAAAACCCTAGCCGCCCAACAGTTGCAAAAAGATAGGAACATATTAATTACGAATCCCTATAAGATATGCACGAATTAATTTCAAATTCTACAAAAAACAGATCTGAGTAACAAGCCATATATTTCCATAACCGTTCACAGCAGCAGCAGCGCATGCGGCAGCGTAAGCCGCAGCGCATGCGATCGCGCATGCGAGTGCGCCAACAAAGTACCACTTTGCACCCTTGAGTCTAAGTCCAAGTCCGAGTCGCTAAGCCCCTTTAGGGCTTAGCTCCATTGGAATAAATTTCAAGAGAATAACAAAAAACATAAATGCTTTCATTAAGGAGTTGATCCTTCTTTATACTAATAAAATACCCCCATATGGCACCCATGTGCATCACCACCCCCAATGTGCACACCTCAACAAAAACAAAATATTATATTGAGATACCCACTTGGTGGTGTTGCCAATATGAGACTATATTTCATAGTCCAACGGCAAAAACACTAACAAAACTAACTATTATTACACCACAAACACAATCAATTAATTAATCATATACTTTGAATGATTATCAATTAATGATTATATTATTTTAAATAACGAAGTAGCTAGTTTCCATATTGACTATCATTAATTTTATATAATTACTTTGGAAAATGATACATGAACCGTGTGATTGGTCCGCAATTTTGGCCTGCATGCCACGTGGTCCAATTCCATTGGCTCCTTCTATTTGCTCAGATCTGTTACCGGTTGACAGGGGCGGAGCTATTAGTGGGCTGGGGTGGGCTCCAGCCCACCTCCAGCCTCCACCAAATTTTTATTTTTTCTTATAACCAGCCGACACTCGAGTCCCGCGCAACATTAATTTTTTTTTCTTTTGTACTCACTCATTTCCCTCTCTCTCACTCTCACACAAAGGACAGCCCACACGTCGCTCCCTCCCTCTGTCACAGAGCATTCTCTCTCTCTCTCTCTCTTCTCTCTCTCTCTCTCTCTCTCTCAGGTCATGGCATGTCCCTTCCCCAAAAATCCTCTCTCGAGCGTCCCCCTCCTCTATATTCCGTACCGTACGAACACAACACTCCTTTCTCGACTTCTCTCTCCCACCTCTCCTCTGCAGCTTTGGTGAATCCAGAGCTTGCCTATGGAAAGAAGAGGAAAGAAACTAGAGCTATGAAAGGTAGATAGGTGAAGTAAAATTTGCACTAAATAATAAGATGCTACGGTTATTTGTATAACCGTGAGTCATCTTCTTTTGTATTTCAATTTTTTGGTTCCAGAGAGAGAGAGAGAGAGAGAGAGAGAGAGAGAGGAAGCAAGAGTCCAAGCTTGGGTGAAATGAACCTTCAACATACTAAAGCCAAAGAACAGTCAAGAAAATTTGAGGTAAAGAAGGAACCATGTCTCTCTCCTTTAATGTTTCTATATTTGCTATATTTGTTGAATTTCTATCATGAAATTAAAGTAGAAGGCTTCAACAATGTTAGCTCTTTGTCAATTTTTTTGTAGTATAAAATTTATGCTTAAATATAATGCTTTGTTAATTGGGTTTGTTTGGAATCCTTCTGTAATATGCTTTAACATGCTAGTAATTTGATTATCCTGCAATTATTTCACTCATGTTTAATTGTTTGGGATCTTGAAAAATTATGAGCAGCAGCAACATTATAAACAAAAATGAATTCAAAAGTCTTTATAAGATTAATTGTTCATTATAGTAGTAAAAATTAGTTTCAAGATCCCAAATAATTTAAATATTACTACCATTGTCTATATGTTTGGGATTCCAAAGATATGTTAAAGACATATGATGCTTTGTTAACTGAATCATGAATTTAAATATAAATTTTAGCACTTCTGTATCATGAATTTAATTAATCTGTATGGTAAGTCCTATAGTTACCTGATTGATAGTTTATGTACTGGAACAATTACCTCAAAATCATGGCAGCCGTATCTGTTCTCTTTGAGAAATCCAAGATAATATTACCGGATATTTTTTTTGCTTAAATTTTTTAGGATATTTTAAGTTCAGTCCGGGGTAAACTAAAATTCTGGCTCTGCCCTTACCGGTTGACCTATCAATGAGATGCTGACAAGTGACGAACGGGTCAAAACTGTAGATCAATCCCATGTAGTATTGTGACAAGTGGCGGACGGGACAAAACTTTTCTTAAGTCCTTATTATAGCCATGCAAGTGAGAAGGGAAACCTAATAGTTCTGTAGTAACCATGCCAACCCAAGTACTCCCAACAACTACAGAAGTCGAGCATGTTCACACTGTTTCTTCCTTTTGGGATTTCCATCAACATTGTGGCTGTTTGCCTCCTTTGTTTAATTTCTTTTTCTTTTTCTTTCAATATAAAAAAAAAAGAAAAAAAAATCTTTGAGAGCTGAAATACCAAAAGCTATATAGAAAGAACGAAAGAAAAAGAAGGCTGGGCAGCGTTAAGAAAAGCATCACAGCAAATGCCTCTTTAAATCACACACCAATGTTTTAAAAAACCGGACCAACGATTAAATCCAAATTCTTTTGTACGAATTCAACCAGGATTTAACCGGAGTTCAAATAGGTCATTTACGATAAACAAATGAGTTGAGACTCTGTAAGATATCCACATATACTTTCTGCTTTGATTTGGTTTTGAGTATATTTGATTTTGTTTAATTTTACAACTATAAGGTCTCTCAAAACTAAACTAAGAATCAAATGGTCCAAATCTCATGTGATAAAATTTTTTAAATAAAAAAAAAAAAATCAGAACTGAACGGTTTAATTGTGTACCATTTCGGATAGTTTATCGGTTAAATTCTGATTCTAAAAACCTTGTCGGTTCTTCAAAATTTTAGTTCAAATTAGACCGGATCAATCTTTTGACAAAATTCGATATTCAATCCAACCGTCGTTTTGGTCCGATTCTGACAACACTGCCACACTATAAATACAACCTCCTACTCACTTCCTTGTCATAGAAAACAAGAATCCCCCCCCCCCCCCCCCCCCCCCCCCTCCTCTCTCTCTCTCTCTCTCTCTCTCTCTCTCTTTTCAAGGACCTTCTCTTTCCACAAGGAACATTTATACACATTCTTGTCTTGCTTAAGAACGCCATGGGCTACTTTTCTGACCTGTTGGGCAGCAGTGGCCAAAAGCACAGGAAGAGGAAGCTGCTGCAGACAGTGGAGCTCAAGGTCAAGATGGACTGTGATGGATGTGAGCTCAAAGTCAAGAAAGCCCTCTCTTCAATGAAAGGTTTGTTCATGTTCTTGGTTGGTCTTCTTCTTGTTCTTGATGTTGTTGTTCTAAGCTTTACCTACTTTCGGGTTGAGCGTTCAAAAGTGATAATGGAATTGATAATTTAGTCCCACGTCGAATAGAAAGTAAAAGTGATATCATGAGATGTAGATAATTGAAATTAGTTCAGTCCTTAATTACATAATTTTTTTTTTAAGTCACATGGACACAGTCCAATATCGTATCTCATGGACCAACTCGGATAAAAGTGACGCCGCGTTCACAACATAAGCATATACAGTTTCTAACTTTGCTTGCATTCTGGAATTATTGCTGTTATTAGGAGTGCCGAGCGTGGCGATCAACGGGCCAGCAGCATAGGTTCAGGCTCGACAGGGTTTGTGGGAAAGAGGAGCTGAAGAGGCCATATCTCAGCCTTCTTCC